>JAANDH010000447.1:0-59897 GCA_011799765.1 Nymphaea thermarum
GCTGGCCCAAAGGTCTCCACGCTCAAACCTTGCTGCCGACTGCTTCTCTCGACTCCCGGTCTACAGTGACACCGCAGAAGAGAGAGCGAAGAGGGAGACGAGGGAAATGAACTCCCTCGCGTCGGGCTCCTTCAGCAAATGGATTCGGGTCCGGGTCTGGACCCGATCCGGATCACCTGCCAAAGCCGAGCGTGACAGATGTACTTATCATGTTCATCTGTCTCGATAGTTGTGCATCTAGCTGTGAGGGATTGACTTAATCTTGAGGGAATAAGACCCAAGCAGCAGTTGGCATAGGGTAGATAATGGTAGATCTTGGCTAAGTGCTACCTTCTGGCTCCATGTTAAGGGGTGGGGCATCTAATGTGTGTCTGGGTCAGTCTATTAAGAGAAGACTCCCATTCTAACCTTAGTCTTATATTATGTGTCAATTGTTGCACATAGGCTGTCGATGGAGCTTTCTCCCTTGCCCATGATAATGGGCTCAAGTCTAGGTTCAGTGCTATGTTGGTCACTCCAAGTTGAAAGTCCAGCATCTAATTCTATGTCCATAGGAGTCCAACAGACGACCTACGTTCAAAGCTCAAGCCTGTATTGTATCTCAATTGTTGCAGATATCGGATCAATTGACTTAGTCTAATCCCCAGATCATCTAAGGAGATGTGCTTGAAGTCCATCCACCTGTAGGGGTGGAGATGGGGGCGACTGTGAGCCAAGCTGAGGCAGGTCAATCTTGGCCAGGATAAAGCTCACTCTGCCCAAGCTTGAGCCATGCTTGCCTAGTCAAGCTCAAATTTTGCTCAAGCTTGGTTCTGTGTAGTTGAAGCAAATTGAAACAAAAATAAACTTTAAATGACACCAATTATAACTTGAACTTGTACCCTCCTTCTTGGAAAAAGACAAAGGCACCAGTACACGACACGTTTTCAGCTAATGGAGGTGAAAAATGATGTACATATGCTCCTTCTGGTAAGCCTAACCGAGTTAAATGAGCTCCAGGGTTGCTTAAGCTTGTGTTATTAACTAAAAGTCTAAATGAGTCTCTCATACAGGCTCGAGCCTGACTAGTTTATTCTACAAATTAAGCTCAAGCAAGTTTAGGTCAGTCAACCCAAGTCAGGTTCAAGCAACTCGACTAGTTGTGCACTATTATGCACCCGGCATGCAAGACTGGCCTCCATCATGCTACTAGCCTACCAAATGTTGGGAGTCGGACCCAGCCTCATGTGAGTTCTTTATATTGCACATACATGTAAACATGTACAGACAAGTTCAAGCATGTATACAAACTTAACGCAATGGCCATGCATACGGATAAGTATGATTCTCAAAGTAGGTATTTCTTCTTGGCTTCAAGACCATAAAGTTTGGTGCCTTGAAACTCCCTTATTATTTCTTGTCCTAAGTCAAAGTGGTTTTTTTTTGTCCTTATACTAAGTGTCCTATAAGAGAAGTAATACTGTAATACAGATTTATGTTCCTAAGGCAATAGATACTGGACATTCTTTTAATACTTTGCTTTTTTCCATAATATTCGAGGCACATGTATTTTTGCAATTATTGTGAAACATCTATTTTTTTTCGTTTCGTTTTTTAATTGCAATTGATCATGTGTAGGGGATTGAATCACGAGGTGTTCATTGGAGAAATCCTCATGATCACGGAAGTTGGAAAGTAGGAAAGAACATGGAGAATTATTTAGGAAGTAATTCGCTGGATCATGTGAAGTAATAGTAATTGATATAAATGACACCTCTAAAAAATAAAAAATGGAAGTCAGCTAAAAGTGAAGCGACATGGTAATTGGAGGTTCCCACTGCTGGGAATCAGGACTCCTGATGCTTCCTCTCCTCAGTTGCTAAGAATCAGGATTCTTGCTTGAGTGGTTATGCTAACTATGGTTGCAGCAGCAATTTTTGCCTTAATATAGAGGATTTGAGCCACAAAGTCTCCAACATATGATCAGGTTGTTCCTTTCCTCTAGTGCAGATACCTCAGAATTTATTGAAAGAATGTAAATCTCTGCAAAATATTTCACTTCATGACAATCCTATCTCAATGGAGCAGTTTCAGCAGGTATGTCTTCATGATTTCTATTCTATACTTCTCTTTTTGTGATCTATTTGCCTGTGTAATCTTGTTCTTTCACACTAATGCTGAATCTTTCCCCTGGTTTAGCTGGAAGGGTTTGAAGACTTTGAATCTCGAAGGAGGAAGAAGTTTGACAAACAGCTTGACTCAAACGTGATGATCAATTCTTCTGGCCTTGATGAGGGCCTTGACTTGTGAATCCTCAAAATTCCGCATGCATCTTCTGCGAGTGAATATCAAAGTGAGTCTTTTAGTTAATAATTTGTTATTGAACTTTTCTTTGGAGTGACTGCTTATAATGTTTTCATTCGAGTTATAGTTTAAGTGAGGCCAGTGGGTTTTTACTGTCTTATGCAGTCTTATAAGTATCACAAGCTTGTCATGTATTAACTGTGTTATGCTACGTAGCGTAACTATATGGTTTCTTAAATTCAGTCCATCCTTCAGTTTGATAGTACTGTTACTGTTGTGTAACTTACAATGCTTTCCAGCATCTTACATTACGATAGAATATAAGGTGTATCTTACTTTGAACACAAAAAAGTGACTTTTTTTTTTTAAATTTGAAGTTATATGAATTCCTTAAGGCTGAAAGTTAAGCTTGTAGAGAAACATTTGTATACAGTAACAGTAGAAGATTTAAAGGAGTGAGTTATGAACATTAGAACTTATTTATCTGGTACTCATTAAAGTACAGTAGTTTGAGCTATTAACTTTATTTATATCTACTTAAAAGTGCACAGTGTTTGGAGCATATACTTGTTATTTTATTATATTTGTACAATCCATGGTTTTTCATGGAGAGCAACTTCCCGTTTTCCCATGTTTTATCTTTTTATTGCTTTTTCTTGTGAATTTTAATATTAAAACAATAATTTACACTTTTTTAATGCTATGTATCAAACTTTGGACTTAATCAATATTATTTATTTCACACATTTTACAACTCGGTCTTAGGATAAGATTCGATGCAATTCAGTTTTTTCCTGTGCCTATCATTGTCAATGTGCGTCTTCACTACAACTTTGCCTAGGACACTATCATAACTCCAGTTATTGGTGGCAGTGGCTCTTATGGTTGACTAATTTAGGCAAGAGTGCTGGTGCTACCGTCAGAACCAAGACCAAAGTACTGTCAGTGTGCTTTATGATCTTTTTCTGGTTATGAAGCTAAAAGATTGGCTTGCTTTTTGATTCCCTGTTATTTGCTGAGATGTGTAAATGATGTTCAGGGGTTTGAGATTTCTCCTGGGGCCTCGCACAAGGATATCTCTGGTCTTAATGTTTTGAACAATTATGGTGGGGAGTGGGCAGAATCACTTGTTCAATTATTCTTTTATCTTCATCATGCTCCTCAGTGATCAGTGATCCGAGGCAATGTACATTTAAAGTGGATGATACTAGAAAGGTAAACATGTATTTCAGATTGTGTCGAGTTTGCAAATGCTAATCATGTATATTCTTTGTATGGAGGTAGACTTCATTTGGTTTGAGATTTGAATTAATCTCCAAGTTAACATTGGATTATTGTCAGATGCATCTCGTTTGCAGAAGTTTTAGTTGTTCTTCTGCTCTTGTATATAGCTGTTCTTTGATTTGCTTTCAGATTGTACTGTATCTTCTCTATGGTTGGTAATAAATGTAGGTAGCAGAACCTCCACAGGGTAGATTCAAAATACGTGATTAGTTTCTGCATCTATTCGGCTGTACCATCCGTTGCATTTTCCATTATGGACCAACAATCAGATGACCCTTAATGGTACACGATAAGGCCTGGGGAAGACGAACTTATCCATCTTCTCCATCTAAGGGTGTTAAGGGCACCATCGATGGAAACTTGTACACCATATGAAACTGAGTTTTTTCTTTATTTCAATTCATTGCGTGATGAGGACAAGCAACACGTGAAAACCAATAGAGAGAGACTTTCGGGAATTATCATTTCGTGCTCAGCGTGGCGTTTCCTGGCCTGTGCCTAAGGTGGGGACTGGGAATAATCGTTTCTTGCTCAGCATGGCGTTTCCTGGCCTGTGCTTAGCTAAGGTGGGGACTGATTGATGACATTTTCCCGCGACTTTTCCTAATGTTTTTCGGTGCCTCCATTCTATCGACTTCCGGCGAACGAAATCGGCGCCTTTGGCGAGCACTTCTTCCTTACGTTTGTTTTGCCCTGAGTTTTTGGTGCCATAAGATTTCCAATGTTGGCCAGCAATGTCTGCCCCCACAGAGTACTTCATCCCTGTTATGAAAATGAAAAAGAAGAGGCAAGATGCCATTTCCTGGGTAGCATTTCCTGCCATCACCATTCACCAGAGGGTGGCTGGCTGCAAGCGCAAGTTGCTGCCCTCTGGAGAGAGGCCAGCCACTAGCTACCAGAACGAGAAACCATGGCTGCCTTCCGCACCTTCCCTTGTTTTTTCGCTTATAAACTGTTTAAGATCATTTTAAGCGTAATCGATCGAATCTAAATCTGATCTTGATTCACCAACCCAATCCAATGAAGCATTGTGGATATGGTCTTGAAGCCGAAACTGGAATTTTCGATGGGCTTCTGGTTTCTGGTCTGATGGATTTATAATCTAACTTTCTGAACTGGTTCTGGATTATTGGCATAAAGAAATAGAACCATTTTGTTCCCAAGTCAACGGTTCTGGCCGGCTCTTCAGGTTTTGGGACTGGTTGGATGGATTCCAGACCAGCTGCTAATATCTCAGAACCGGTTTCTCGATCTTTCGAAGCAGTTCGGGCCTTTTCGGTCTCATCTGTGGACTTCTGAATCTGGTTTCTGATGCTTTATGACCGGTTCATTTTACTTAATTAATACCCCTTCCGTCTATAAATGGACCAGTTCATAAGGTTATGGAAGTGTTTCCTTGCTTTATCATTCTGGTTTACAAGGTTTCAATGCCAGTTCATAAGGTTTTTCGATTACTTTATTGCTTTTCTCAACCAGTTCATAGCATTTTTCTTACTGGTATACAGACTTTTAATCAATTTTTGCATGTTTTTTTTTTTCAAATTTTCCTTGCTCTAGGATTCTTGGCGTTGGTTTTATTTTCTCCGCTCGTAGATAGTAGAGGAACTCTAGTGCCTATTTTCATATTTCCAATAACGTAGAAACGTTTCTAAGAAAAAGAGAGCCTGCAAAGTATGAAAGAAATAATTCCTAGGAAATGTGTTCACATACAAAGGTTGTTGGCGCTTGCCAAGTTCTTTTTAACGTTGCTTTTTGTATGAATTTAGTTGATGGACTCTATGTTCTATGATATAGGAAAAAGGTCTATGTTTATCTCAAGACGTGACAAACTTGGTTTCTAAATTATTTATTTATAAAAAACTGGTCACAAATGGTTTTGGATGCACCTCTGATAGATTCTATAGGGAGAAAACTTGGTTCCTGTTTGAGAACTTTTAGCCATTAAAAATGACAACTGATGTCGTAGAATTCAAGATCAGTTACGTATGCTCTAGTATCGCTGACTGGAGCATATATGGAAGGAAATAATTCAAAAACATGTAAAGGGAAGGAGACGAAGTTCGTTTAATTTTATAGTTTGAGAACCATGTATAGACTGTACAAAGAGTACAAACTAATACAGACAAAAAAATCAAAGAAAAGTAGTTTTGTACGGAAAATAATCAACACAAAAATATTTGCCACCCATACTGATGATTTTTTCAGATATAAGTATTTTTACCTCTTATTTGAAACTTATCATAAAACGCTATAAAAGGAGATAGAAAAGCAAGGAGATAGAAAAGCAAATTGGTAAGATTCCTAGAGATGCCAAATTATTTTGTCAAGACGGACAAAAGAAAGAACCATTAGTGTGGTTTCTAAAAGAAGAAAATGTTGGTTATATATATCAAAATGACGCAGCCAAAAGAACTATATACTTGAAAAAAAAGGGTAAAAGTAGTGTCAAATTACTCCACCATTCCAATAACTCAAGAGAGTGAAATCCTAGATATGCAGATTTTGCATAAGGTTTCTGCTAAAGGTTGTTAAAAAGACTCCGTATAAGCTATGAATAGGCAGGTGACTTTCTTTATGATAAATGCATATATGAGATCGCCTTCTTGAGGCTAAGTTGTATAATTTCATCGTAAAGTCTAATAATACTGAACTTTTTATTAGTTATCCTAAAAGATCAATGGACTTTAGGTTCTACTAACCATCTCGAACACTAAAAATAGCAAAATAAATAAGGCAGAATTCCTAAAAGATGAATATGTTGGACTTGGTGAATTACAAAAGTTCAAAATCAGAAATTTGCTTCCAAAGTAGTAGACAAAAGCACTTCCAAATTGACTTTTTTTCAAACAAGGATAAAGATGGTAGGTCTACGATGCACCTTATCTAAAAAAAACCTTATTGTGCATAATGATAGCCAACAAGATCAGCGTGCTCAAATTCGAAATAAATATCAAATAATGCGCGCATGGAGATCCACAAGAGTAGGAAAATCTATTAGTCACATAGACTAGTTTCTAGTTTTGTGTTGTATAATTGTCTTTACCTTCTATCTTCCATTTCAGGTTTATGTTCTGAAAGTGCTATTTAACGGTACCTCAAGCTGTTATGTTTTTTTTCTTGCTAGCTAGAAGGCGATGGTGGAAATACGTCAACAATTAGTCTCCTCGCCTTCTGGCACTGAATTTATTAATCCTTCGTGTTTGATACCCATCCAAGGATATTTTACCAGGAAAAATCAGTTCCTAGAATTGGGTAGGAGATTATCTTTTTCCACCCATTCCATTTTTTTGTGTTTGATAGACACAAAAGGCATATCCATAAAAATTTCAAGTGTTTTGAAGAGCATGGAAAAAGATCCTGGACTAAATTTTAAATCACTTCTCCCCAACAAAACAAACTGTTAACGCCCAATAAGGGAAAACCAAACTCCAGCCAATAGAACAGACTGTTAACACCCAATAAGGAAAAGCCAACTCCCAACAAAACATACCATTGACAACCCAGTAAGGAAAAACTGTGCAACGCCCTTCTCTCTTTCTCTCTCTACCATCACAGTCAGCTTGCAACTTGAACATATATTTTCTTAACATTTCAAACACAACATGCAAGTTCAGGCTGCATTCAACAAGCAAATGGATCGTGAAAAAAAAAAAAGAAACATCCTGCCCATGAAACAAGGAAAAACACCACAAAACAATCTTGCTTGCGTATGAAAAACATTTGAACCTGAAAACGTAAATGAAACAACGTTTAAGCAATTGAAGTACCCCCTGCGCAGTGCTTAGTATCTTGTTTCATGTCTTTAATACAACTTCCAGCAATTTTCGAGAAGAATCAACTTAACTTCAATTCCTTGCAGGCATCCTATAAGTGCCACATCCCTTACATGTCAATGTTTCAGAAACTTCCTACACTATATATGACATAAATGTGTATCGTATTGTTGAAAATTATGTAGAAGTAAAAGAAGACATGCATGGTCATAGAAAAAATTGAAGCTACTCTGTCATTTCTTAACATCGTTAAGTAATGCTAATATTTCGAACTGACTTATAAAAGCATTACAATTAAATAAAAACTAAAAACAAAAGTTGTCAACCAATGTCAGGTAGGTTTAACTATGCACACCATTTAAATATACTGATGTATCTAATGTATGAATTGTATCATGTTGGGCATGGAAATACAAGGCTAAGCAAATTGCATATCTAAACTGAAGTGTCTTATTGATGTGGTGGGATGGAGGATTCTACTCTAACTCACAATCAACTACATATATTAATGAAATGAAGGTAATAACTAATGTTTGAAATAATCCCATGGGGGTTGGCGTAATGACGGAGGCAGGGGCTGGCAGCCAGTCTCCATTTCGATCTCCCGTTAGGGGTGGGTATCCGGCCGGGCCGGCCCGGCCAGGTTTTTCCCGGCCTGGGTCGGCCCGTCGGGCCTGAAGCCCGGCCCAGACCCGGCCCGTTATATTGTCGGGCCGGGCCGGGTACCGGGTACCGGGCCGGGCCGGGTACCGGGCCGGGTACCGGGCCTGTCCACCCAAAGTGAGGCCCGGCCCGTTTGGCCCGTCGATGACCGCGCCGGGCAGCACAGGAGCCGTCAGCCGTCCCGCACAGGCCCCCCCTCTTCAGCAGGGAAGGGAAAGGGGGAGCGATGAGGAGAAGAAAGAGGGAGAGAGGGAGCGGTAGGGAAAGGGGGAGAAAGAGGGAAAATGGGGAACGGAGAGGAGGAGAAAGAGGGGGAGCGGTAGGGAAAGGGGGAGAAAGAGGGAGAGGGGGAAGGAACGGAGAGGAGGAGAAAGAGGGAGAGGGGGAGCAGTAGGAATTGNGGTAGGGAAAGGGGGAGAAAGAGGGAGAGGTGGAGAAAGAGGGAGAGGGGGAGCGGTAGGGATTGGGGGAGAAAGATGGAACGGAGAGGAGGAGAGGGGGAGCGGTAGGGAAAGGGGGAGAAAGAGGGAGAGGGGGAAGGAACGGAGAGGAGGAGAAAGAGGGAGAGGAGGAAGGAACAGAGAGGAGGAGAAAGAGGGCTGCTTGTCTGCCATCGCCGCCGCTGGAGGAGAGAGGAGGAGGGATGCCATCGCTGGAGGAGGGAGAGGGAGAGGAGGCTGGAGGAGGAGAAGGGGAGGGAAACGAGGAGAGGGGGGGAGGAGGAGGGAGAGGAGGCTGGAGCCTCGAGGGGGAGAGGAGGTCGGGAGGAGGGAGACGGGAGACGGGAATGTGAGGGGGAGCGAACTTTTGGGCCCCAGTCCGGCCCGGGACGGGTTTTCCGCGGCCCAAGCCCGGGTCCAATCGGGCCGGCCTGACGGCGGCCCGGCCCGACGCCCAGCCCTATCTCCCGTGAACTCCAACCCTTTGTGCTATAAAAGAAAAAGGGGAGGGGGGAGGGGGGGGTGAGGGGTGCACGGATATACAAATAGTGCACAGTGGCCTACCTCGAGGCACCACAAAGCAGCCCTGGACCCTTAGGAGGCGCTGCTTCAGCTTTCACTCAAGTAGTAGCCTCTCGCTCATCCCAAACTAATGTTTGAAATAAGCTAAAAGGAGAAATGACAAAAAAAGGAGCCATATTTTCTTCCAATCCTTTACAGAGCTTACTCATAGGAAAAGAATAATTAAATGGGTCTACAAGTGAAACTATCTGACAATTTGAAAACCCAGCTGGCTTTGCTATGCTTGCAGGACTGAACCTACACCTCCTTTGCGCTTTTATCACTAGAGTTAACCTCTTCAATTGTGCCTTATCTTGACATAGATCTCGACTCACACTAGGATCTATGTTGGTGTTCTCAAATAATGCTTCCTTCGGAGACAGATCCCTGGACGTGCTTAGCAAGTATGGATCAACCATGCTTTTGCGGATCTACTTTGCATCAATCTCCCTTGTTTGACACAAATTCATCTCTGATGAATTTGACACATCATGATACAAAGAGAAATAAAAAATGTTGAAGATGAGTAATATGTTCCAATCACCCAACAAATCAATCAAGAATACATTGTAATTAAACTTTTAGGGGATCTTAAATGGACCATACTTTGGCCTCTTATGCACACTCGTTCAAAATGCTCTATACATAAGTAGAGCATAACTAGATCCCCAACCTCTAAAAACTCCTTTTAGGATAATCTTATAAACCTAATAGCTTTAACTGGCTTCCCTGCAGTATGAAATCCTAGCTCCTTGAGGGGAAGAAGTTTGGTAGTTGTCCTATAAACTCTAATAGTGTGTGCTTTTTATGACCATCATGGATGATCTTCCTAAATTCCTGTTAGGTGGCACACATCCACTGAAGCAATGGCACATCATATGGTATCATTATAGCGTGATTATGTAGAGAACTTAACAAGTCACCTATTCACAATAGAACACTCATTTTGTTACGTGCCTACTGTCTGACATGTTCCCCTACCGGATTCCTTCATGGGCCTCTCAGTCATTACCTCAATCACCCTTCTTCAGGTCACCTTGCACACCACAATCACCTTTCATCATGTCTAGCTTGAGTCCCCTACCAGATTCCTTGATGGACCAATTTAGCCGTCGCCTCAACCATCTTCCTTCCTTAGGGTATCTTGCACATCTTCACAACATTACATCTACAAAGACGTGTGTTCGCTGGATTCTAGTTGCATATTAGTCTAGCCACATTCCTTGTGTGGTTATTATAAAAAATGAAGGATAGCCTAAAAAATCTTCTCCACATTTTAATAGAATTAGCTTAAAAAATGTGTGGTTATTATGTTCACCTTGACTGCTGAGTCTTGTATGGAGTTGTCAAGAGCTGACAACTCTCGAGTCTTTGATGGTTTCTTCATAGGTTTCCTGTCGTCCTGGGTTCCTCCGCACAGTTTGAGAGAGAAGGGTGACTAGCAGTGACCCAAAGATTGTTGTGTTGACATTTTAGTTGGTCGGTCTTAAATTTGTTGCAACCTATACACTTTTTCTACATGAATTTGTACTAAATTTCCTAGGAGATTTAGAGGCTTCTTGCCACTAGGAACACCTAACTCCACCTGAAACGTAGGTTGGAAGCCCAGGGAAATCTCAACGCATAGTCTAGAAAATGCATTCTAGAACAAGTTTTTTCATGAAGGGGTTGACGCCGAGCAGCACACCTTCCAATCCCTGATGGATGTCTTTGAACACCTGCAAGTGCCAAAGGTCTGGGTGCAAGTTGAGGAGAAAAATCAAGATTGGGCATTTTCACACTCTAATCAACAATAGCTTCTTCATCGAAGACGCCATCTACTTGACACCAGTAGTTTGCGGGTAACCTTGATGTGCTCTTCTTGAGAATCTCTACAAAAGCTTCTGAGCATTTCAGATAGGGACAAACAAACCTTCTCCACCCAGAAATGCAAAAAATATTGGAGTTTTTCAACCGAGGTGACTAACACTTCAGTGGTTCCAATGCAAAGCCATAATTAGTACTTGCCTTTGAGTGGTCATCCACTTCAGTGACTAACACTTATGTGTAGCGTTATCTCATACATCCATGGTATCTCATACATCCATTATTATCTCACGCCTAGTTATTATCTCATACACATTATCTTATATCTATTTGTTATCTCATATCTATTTATTATCTCATACAATTGTTATCTCATACTTATTTATTATCTCATACAATTGTTATCTCACATACATATGTAATGTATGGCCATGAAAGTAAATATGTATATTGATAAAGTGTCACAAAAAAACGTCTTTTAAAAAAAAGCAAAAAAAAAAAAAATAAATTGCTGTTTACAACTTTAAAAAACACGTTTTTTGAAAAAATGTTAAAACTGAAAAAAATCGTTTTAAATGCATTTTTTTATTTTTTTTATTTTTAATGCCAAACAGTTTTTTTTTTTATTTTCTATTTTTTATTTGTGCAAATCTACTTATCTGTCGATATTGTGTTATTAGTTTCTCACTTATTTCATTTTCCTCCTATTTTTAGCTTTTTTAATTTTAAAAAATTGATCCTATTTTTCCCATTTTTTCATGTTCGTTGTATGCCTTGATGGTGTAAGTCGGTAAGGTAAAGAAAAAACCACATTAGGACCAAGCAAAGATGCACAGTAAGATAGGACGGTAGGACCATGACAGTGTTCCAGTAGTTAGCATCAATAAGATAAGGACGACAAGGTTAACTTTCATACACCTGGGTAGATAGGCCATCTCGACGGTGGCAGTCACATTAATACACTCACCAGGTATTTGCTCGCCTTGTAGATCAGAATTGATAGAACGGGCCAGTTAGCATGAGCGGCTGCTTATCCCTGATGTGACCCAAAATTCATATTTGCACTCCCTGCACAAGGCTGATTCTGCAACCAGTTTGTTCCTTCATAGCCTACTTCCTTATTGGATCTCTCTCTCTCTCTTTCTCCCCAAGCATAGTACATCGATTCTGGCCCAACTAAATGCATGTAAATGGAATCAAAATTTTCACATTACTAGAAGAAAACAAGGAATCATGCTATGATGATGCAAAAGTACTCACAATTTAGTCAGCACGTTCTTCTCTCTGTTGGAATTTGTTTAATCAAGAAGAAAAAAGATCCAATTTCCAATTTGTTTATATTTCTTTTTCGATTACATATTTGAGTCCCTTCCAGCACAGATTTCTGTTTCGTCACTGGCTCTAAACTTTCGGGTTGAAGCAGACCAAGAATCTCTCTCCCTAAGAAAAGGTTCGGTTAACATCGATCTTTTTTTTTTTTTTTTGGTGAGAAAAAGGGAATTTGGATGGTCTCCGCTACTTGGACAACTAACAAATGACACAACAAATAAACACTTCCTACACTCTCAAATTTTTGCCTATCTAGTGATCATGTGGTTTTCATGAAACAGAAATCAGCGCCAGTATGGCTCAATTGGCACGAAGAAGAGAACCAGAGTGAATACATAATTACATAGGAAACAAGACCAATTCCATTTTTACAGAAAACGAGAAGCACATTTTCCAACCCGACTACATGTCCCAGATCGATTTGGATATGACTCCATGTGCATGAATGTGCAGCACAGTTATCAAGCCATATCATGCATGTATCAATACCACCTGCTTAGTCACTGATAGCAGAAAGTGACCAAGCAGATCATAAGTTTACAAGATTTCAACCTTTGCATTAGATTCTAGAAAGTAATGTGTTCTCTAGCACTCTGAATGCTGCTTTCGTTATTCACAGGCACTTGAACAGTTCCCATGACTCATTGAGACACTACAACCATATCATTTGCTCCAACCTTTTGAAGAATGAACATCCCAGATTCTTAGATTGAAGACACAGAATCATCGCCAATGTGAAAGTTATTATATGTCAGAAAAAAAAAAAGCACCCATGTCAATAAAGAGAAAAACATAACAATTGCAAGTAGACAATTTGCCAATTATTAGAAATCATTTTAGTTCAAATGTCAAGGAATGTGTCCTTACAGAAGTAAAAAATTATATGTAAAGGAACTTCTTCAAGGAGAAGCCAAATCAAATCACAGAGACCATGAATAAGCTGATTTGGAATAAGTATCCTATGACACAGTAACCTTCTTTCTTCTCTCTATACCATTGTTGGCATATTCTTGACCCATGGATCCAGAGGCTTGCCGATGGAGTAAACGATAAAACCAATTTTCCTCAGTTTTTCAAGATCGAGAATATTCCTCCCATCAAACACAAAAGCTGGCTTCTGCATGTCTGTATAGATCCTCTCAAAATCCAACTTCTTGAATTCATCCCACTCCGTGACAATGCAAATTCCATGAGCACTCTTGGTGGCTTCATAAGCATCCCATACCACATTCACCTGCTTAACAGAAGTCGGGCTTTTCGGCTGCAAACTGCCTTGGTAACCCCAATCAGACTTGTTCATGGAAAGTTCACTTCTAATTTGATCTTCGGTCACCTGAGGATCATAGATGCTGATGTTTGCCTTATCCCTCAGAAGGCCATTGCAAACATCGATTGCAGGTGTCTCTCGAGTATCCCCTGTGTCTTTCTTGAAAGCAAAACCCAGCACTGCAATCTTCTTCCCACAAACAGTGTTAAACATGGATGATACTACTCGGTTCACAAACCGAGCCTTCTGGTAATCATTGATCTTTATCACCTGCTTCCAGTAATTTGCAACCTCAAACAGCCCATTGCATTCACAAATGTAAATCAGGTTCAAAATGTCCTTCTGGAAGCAAGATCCACCAAAACCAACACTGGAATTTAAGAACTTTGGACCAATTCTTGAATCTTTACCAACAGCATGCGCAACTTCTAAGATATTGGCTCCAGTTACTTCACAAAGAGCAGATATTGCATTCATAGAGGAGATGCGTTGCGCCAGGAAGGCATTGGCAGCCAACTTAGACAGTTCAGCAGACCATAAATTGGTTGTGATGATCTGATCTTCAGGCACCCAATGAGCATAAACTTCTTTAAGAGTCTGTACAGCCTTTCTGCCTTCCAGAGTCTCCCGACCTCCAATCAGCACCCTATCAGGTTTAAGAAGATCCTGAACTGCAGTACCTTCAGCCAAAAACTCAGGGTTGGAAAGGATGTGAAATTTGATGCCTTTCCTGTTATGGGTCAAGATCTTCTCAATTGCTTCTGCTGTTTTAACAGGAACTGTGGATTTCTCAACAACAATCTTATCACTCTTTGAGACATCAGCTATCACGCGAGCAGCACTTTCCCAGTAAGTGAGGTCAGCTGCTTTTCCAGCCCCAAGACCTCTGGTTTTTGTGGGTGTATTTACTGAAACAAATATAATATCTGATTCAGAGATATGTTTCTCTATGTTAGTGCTGAAGAAGAGATTCTTTCCCCTGCAACTTTTGACAACATCTTCAAGGCCTGGTTCATAGATAGGAAGTTGATCACTATTCCAGGCAGCAATACGTGAAATAGATATGTCAACAACAACAACTTCAAGTTTTGGACATTTGCTAGCAATTACAGCCATGGTCGGCCCCCCTACATAGCCAGCACCAAGGCAACATATCTTCACCATTTTATTCAACTGCAAAATGAAGACAAACAACATGTGATTAAACCAAATGCAGTTAAAAAGTGCGTGAGAGTCTCTAATGTGACAGTCTGAGTTAACCTCTGTCTCTAAAATTCAGAAAATAGAGTATAAAGATAACCATCCAAACCATTTGATACCACAAAATATATAGGGTTCACAGAATATGACCGCTTATATGCATTGACCTCAATCGATTAAATGATTATGAAGGGTGCTAATTCATAAAAGACAACTAAAAAAAGGTAACAAGTATCTCACTTTTTGAAGGATTATTTTACGACTTCATTTGTGAACCATCTTAAATCGTGTTGATGGGAGGTTGAGATTAGGGTGCACCACAAGTACTCACGTTCCCAAGAAGACCAGTCACAGTTTCTCAGTTGGATATGAATATCATCCGGTCCGCTCATAATTTAGAACACACAACAGTCTAAAGCAGTGTATAACAGACCACAGGTCCGGCTTTGGAATTTGGATATGGACAAGTATGTTTATGATATCTAAAACAACTAATAAGATAAATGTCATAATGGAAGCGCTGGGGAAGACAAAAGGAAGAAAAATGATGAAAAAAGAGAGCTAACAAACATCACTAGAGAAATGTGAAAGCAGCATTTTCAAGTCTCTATTCATGTTAAGGAAAGTGGAAAACTGAGAGTCATGTACAGAACAAGGAACCAGAAGGGAAGAATTAGCAAACAAAAACCAAGTAAGCCTGCAGTTATCACAAACAAGAAATCAACCCACAGCTTGAAAATTTTCACCAGCTGCAGCCTAGCAACAGTAATAGTGGTCAGAATTATGCATGTCAGGAAACGGAAAGACTTGAGTTACACAAGCGTACTACTACCAAGATAAAAGAAAATCAGTATATCAAATGGTTATAACCATCAAAAAGTGTTTAGCTCGATGGGCAATTTCAAAATTGAACCTGCAAAAAAAAACGTCATAGAGGCACCATGCATGTACTGGAGTTTTTGCTAAAAATGGACATAATGTATCGAAAGATCACATTTCTAACATGAAATGCATGTCCAATGCGAGGATCCATCAGTTTAAAACTAAAAAAGAAAACATCAATACTCAGATGATTGAACCGAGACTTTTTTTTTATGACAAGAAAACACTACCTAAATCATCAGATAAACATAAAAAGACAACCTAGCGAATTCAAGACAAGACCAATAAAACCAAACAGAGTATCCTTTATGCTGCATGAAACAGAAAAAACCACAGAAGAAAAGAAGCATAAAGGGTACTCTGTTTGGAAACTCGGAAACATAAAGATATGCCACCTGTTGTAAACCACAGAAGAAAGGAAGCATAAAGAATCAACTGGGAAACTGTTGATGCTGAAACCGACAAACAGAAACCACCAACTCAACACGGAAGCAATCAGATCAACGTTTTCATTTATAACTACTCAAATGCCTTGCAAGAAGGAATAGGCAATCACTATTTATGGAAAAGGTATGAATTCACAACCAATGAAGAAGCAGGAGAGGAACTGAGGAGAATTAGTCCTTCCTTCCCTGCATGACAAATCTCGAGGGACTCAACCCCTTATATATGCAACAGCCATTTGAGATACACCCTACCTGTGAATATTTTATCTCTGCTCCTGAAGTATTTTTACTAACAAAAGACACAGGGAACGATTGCTCCGGAAACGAAGAAAGTAGACCACCAGGATTCAGTATATAGAACCAGCATACTGATAAGCATGAGATAGAGCAAATAAAGAAAACGCAGAAAACTAAAACAAGCGCAAATATTTTTTCTTCCCGAGATTTTCGTCTGGGGGTCACCAGATTTCTTTTACCTCTGAAATCGGGATTCTTCTTTAACGCCAAAAAAAGCGGCGTGAGCAGCACCCAGAATTGTCAAAAACTGGTGAAGCCGTTGACACGAAAAGAATCTTAATTGATGGTAACAGGTAATGCGTGAAATGGTGCAAAAGCTTTCGTTGGAACCGTTAGTTTGAGAGCAAATGAAGCATGAAGGAAGGAGGGAGGTGGACATAAAACGTGCACTACAATTGTTGGGAAAGAAAGGTTTTCTGCTTTTTCCCAAGGACTAGAAAAGAAAAATGGCGATCATACTGAAAAAGTAGTTAGTATTGATAAAAAACAAGTTGAGCATTTGAATGAATGACAAAAACACGCTGTCTCAACTACTGCATGGAGTCACTTGAATGATGATGCAATCACACTAAATAGGCGGTTAAATCAAATTTTTTGAAACGTGAGAATGCTACCGAGTACATTCGATTTTGAGTGCAAACTATAACTAGTGTCAACTTGCTTCTAGGGAGAATTCATTTTGAATGAAAAGAAGGAGTATTTCATACCATTTAACAAAAGAGCCTAAGCCCTCACCTAACTCTTAGTATCCTTAAGATACATGATCTATTTTAACTCTTAGTATCCTTAAGATACATGATCTATTTTGGTGTCTCAAGGTGCTGCATGTGTGCAGATGTCTCAAAAATTCAAAATAAAAATTAGCTGTCTACTAGCCTGTCGTAACCGTTGCTCCCAATCCAACAATCCCTTGAGATACCTGTTTCATCCATCTTCCCGTCAAATTTTCAAGGAAAGTTGACGAGTTTTCTTTGTATGAGAACTCTGTCGTACTGAACTGAGACTCTTCATCATCTTCGACCAAGGAGTGCCAAGTCAAAGCTTGGTCATGGAGGAGCTATAGGACCGAACCCTGACTCTCTTTATGACGACAGCCAAGCCACGTTCCTTTGCCTCCCTTTCTGAACTGGTAACCGATTACTTTCTCCCTTTCACCCTCGGTGCTTCTTTTTTCTTAAAGAAAAAATCCACCTTTCTCGCCCAACTTGCCTTCATGCACAAACCACAAAGCACGTGACAAGAGAAGAATTACAAAAGCTGCGTGCCAACTTGACTTTGTTGTCAAGAAGCTTAATCACTCCATGCTTTTAACTTTCAAGTGGCGTTGTTTCTTGAGCCTTAAGAGCCGGGCCTCGACAATGGCCTGCAGCCTTTTGCTTAAAGGAAAGGAGATTTTGAGAGATAAATTATGTATGAAAGACTCTGGGAAACATGCCACAAGTATTAGGTAGATTTAAAATAAATGAGGCAAGTGTTTGAATTAGCAGAACTGTTTTTTTTTTTCGATGAAATTGAATTTTAAGAGTTTTATCGACCATTTTTTATTAGCATAATGAGGATTTTAGGAATGTTAAGATGCCATGCTGAATACTCTGCATTAAATCTCAGTGCTAATATTTGTTGGCTTGAGTTTTTCCTTAGTGATGTTCTTGTAAGAGAGGTGGAGCTAGGAATATTTTATCTTTGAAAATTTTTATAGGACAAACAATTTTTTTAAAATTTTACATGTAATTTTATTATTATTATTTTTTATTTGGGGGGGGGGGGGGGGTGTTGGAGTTGAGGTGGGTTGAAGCAGGGCCCTTGCTAGCTCTGCCCCTGTTTGTAAGGCACTCAATTAACAAAGGAGTATCACATGTCATGAATAGATGATACGAGGTAAATATGAAGGATGCCAAGTTGAAGATATTTGAATAAGATCCCAGTCCTGCCGTTTTGCTATTATGAGGGTGTTGTCTTCTATAGAAAGCTTAGTTAGTCCGAGTTACCGTCATCATAAGCAAAGAGAATAAACTAACTGGTCTCCTTTTTTCTCCAAAAAAGAAATTCAAATGGCACGCAACTTCGGTCATTGTGCATTGTGCACCTGAATTTAAAAGATTAGATGTAATGACTAATGACATGCCAAGAAATTATAGTCCACTTGGTTAGGGAGTTGAATTTTAAGAGTTTTAAGTTGAAAAAGAAGCAGATTAAACTTCTAGAATTTGCTACTAAACAACATGCAATAGACCTCGCACGTCTTGTTCATTGGTACTTTTGCTCGGGCAGACTGTCTGCGTGGATCAACTTCATATTCTTCTTCGAATCAAAGCCTACTGATAATGCATTATAAATTGCTTCTGTTGAGTAAACGGGCTCCGGCGTCTTCTATTTCACCTCTATCTGCCTCTGCCTCTACCGCCTCTTCGACTGGATCAATTGGTAGGGTATAGGGCAGTCAGTCAATCTGTCAGGATTTGCTACTTGCAAACTCTGAACAGAACTAAAGATAGGGGAAGCAATGGCGTTCACAATTCCTTCACAGAGGCTGTTGTGAAGAACATTTTCATGGCTATTGCATTTGTAGATGCCATTTTATTCATTGCGCTTGCACAGAGTTCCTTGATAATTACACAAAATGCAGCACAATACTCATATAGGACATTTTAATAGTGTTAGTCTGCACGTCTTCAGTCATATATAGAACAATAAGAGTTTAGACTTCTAACTCCAAGTTGCCAATTAGGAAAAAGGCATTGTGGGCATTGTGCAGATGCGAAGATAGTACTTATCTTCGTTAGGATGATTATCCCTTATATCTTCCAACACTTAGAGTATCCTCTTGGCCATATGATGATAGCTTAATTTTTGTTAGAAAGTAAATATGTGCACCATTCGTATGCTGATTATATTGAACCAGATAAAAATGCTAAGTATGAAGTATGGAGGCAATCTAGCAAATCATATTTCCATTAATGTCCGAACATCTAGTTAGCAAAAGAAAGTGGACATCTAATTAGTAAAAGAAAGTGGGCATCTACGCCATGTTTATGCAAATTTTACAGAAATAAATAAAAATGATAATGTTGAATATGCATGTGATCTATAAAATCATGTTTCTATTGCTCAAACATTGGATTAGCAAAATATAGGAAAAATAAACACTGCTCTTATGCTAATCTTTTCAAAACAAATAAAAGAGTTAAGTGTCAAATATATATACAATCTACAAATCATGTTTTGCAATGTTTAAACATTGAGTGAGAAAAAGAAAGTGAACATACTCATGTTTTTGGTGTAATTCGGCAAGAGTGACATGTCGTGTTGCCATTAACTCAGCATACTTCCTTCATGTACATGAATAATGCGAAGAACTGAAAGCACAACCATTGTCTTACTCAACTTTTCAGATCAAACTGATTGAACACATGAAAAAGGGGCACACATGCATTCTGGACTTCAATTAAATTTTCTTCATTAGATGGAAAAATTCATAGTGCCATAAGAGAATTTGTTGTCTTACATGTGAAATCATATAGGGATATTATGATAATGAATGTCACAAATATTTATTATGTGATGCTTATACATATCCATTATTCCTTATAAATCTTTGACCTCAATCCAGTGGAATATTTTCTTCAAATGAAACGACCAACCATGCCACAGACCCTCCTAGAGGAAAGATGAAAGGTGAAAGGCAAAAAGAGTCAAAATGTTTATTCAGCTCCTATTATAGTAATTAGGAAACAATATAAAGCTACAAACCAATTGAAAATGAATGAGAAGCTTTTGGCAATGACATGCAATGCAGGATGTGGTGGACCTTTTCTAGAACAATGGTGATGGACCTAGGGAGATCATATTGGCTCTAGAAAATAAAGGCAACAACAATAATTTTGGTATTTGCTGGTTAAGAATGCCAAAGGGTGGCAATGGATTGGAAGTGGAGAAAAAGAAAACAAGAGTCGATCAAATACAAAAAAATCTTTGTGTCGAAAACCATTTGTATGAGCTACACTTTCCATCCTATCTCACCCATTAGAACGTGTTTTGCCACAGAGAGTGTTTCTTGCTTTTTTGGGGAGAAAAATCTTACACCGGTCCATTGTCTTCCTTGAAAAAATTTGATATCAATCATTGGTCTTTTTTTTTGGTAGTGTATAGAGGTTATTTCTAGTGCCCACACTATGTAAAACATTGTGTTGGATGTCTTTAATTATCAAGTTCATTTTGTGGTATCCATTTACATCATTTCATTTTCATATATCATTGTACTGCATTGGATGTAACTTGAAACTAATAAAACTACAAATAAATAACCACATAGAACCAATGAAATTGAAAACAAATGGACGAAGTAATTTACATATTGCATACACAATTGAATATGAAGTTCACCTATGCCAATGGTTATGCAACTTGCATGAGCATAAATATGACCTTTTTGGTTACTTTTTATACCTATTCACCAATATAATGCTTGCTATAGCATGAACATGTTTGCAATCAAAAGATTAATCTTAGAATCTCATCTACAATCCTAATATAATAGTTGTTTGCACTGTGATCTTCCCGCAGTGTGTGGGAGACGGAAGGTCATGTGTGAAGCAGCAAAATTTGGGTTTTTCTTGAAAATAGTTTTTTTAGGAAAAAGGGACCTGCCCATTGATATGAGAATAGATCGTTCCTACAGCTATTAATAGGGGTAATCAATCTAAGGTCTAAGTTTTCTCAAGCTTGACAAGTCATTTTCCTATATGTATGTGCATAGATTGGATTTTAGACTTGGATTTGATTGAGAATGTTTCTACATTTTAGAAATTTTAAAGATTGGGATATTGTCTTTGGAATGAGATCTTTAAATTAATCCCAGATTTTAGCAATTGAACTTTGATTTGGTCCCAAAATTGGAATTTGTAATTGAAAATTGAGAGTTTGAACAGAATTAGTGATTGGATAATTGAAGCTTCGGTAATTATTGTTGAAATTTGGAATTGAGTTTGAGCTAGACTTTAGAATTTTGAGGATAGTTGGGATTTGAAATTGGATTTGAAAATTAAATTTGATAGTTTCATTTGAAATTGATAGTTGAAGTCTAAGCTGGTTTTGAGATCAATCAATTGAAAATATCTTTGGATTTGGAATTTTGAGGTCTGAGTCTAGTTTTCAAAATATTGGTGTTTTGAGATATTTTGAGGAAACTTGATTTCATTTGGTTGGTTTCGATTTTGAAATGAGATTTAAAATTTATAGTTTTTGGAATCCAAGCTAGTTTTAGGAGAATTATCTTTATTGGAATTTTGATTTTCGAGAATTTTGATCAAGATCATGAAATTTTTGCTTGACTTGAAAATTGGTTTGATTTTTTGAGAAAAATCCAATCGTGGAATTTTATTTAAAATTGATTTTGAAAATTCAGGTTTCATAACCATTTTAGGAATTTTGTATTTTCTTATCAAAATAAATGAGGTGCTCAAGTTTTTGTTGCAATATGACTTGGTCATGGTAGCAACTCTAACTTGATTCACAGAGGTCAACAACCCATTTCTTAATGTAGAGGAGACTTTTGGAAATAATGCCCATGAGCTTAGGTTTTGGAAATTTTTAGTTTCGTAGAATTCCAAGACAAGTTGAATTGATGAAATGTCAACTCATTTTGGTTAGAGCATAGAGGAATATGAGTTTGTATAGTCAAAACCCAACGTTTGAAATGTTTGGGGATTTTGAGAAAATTTCTCTTTGGAAACTTCCATTTGTGAATTCTTCGTAGAATTCCAAGACAAGTTGAATTGATGAAATGTCAACTCATTTTGGTTAGAGCATAGAGGAATATGAGTTTGTATAGTGAAAACCCAACGTTTGAAAAGTTTGGGGATTTCGAGAAAATTTCTCTTTGGAAACTTCCATTTGTGAATTCCTCTATGTTGGATTATTTTGAGAAATTGACGTTTGAGTCTTGATTTTGGAAATAACTTTATTTGAGAAATAACTTGTTTGTTGAAAATGGCTTGTAGTGGTTTTTGGAAATGATTGTATATTTGAATATGCATATTTCCAAATGTGCTTAGTGAGAATTGGATTTGTTTTGTGATTTTGGTCTTGACCAAAATCCTTGATTTGGATCTAGGGAATTCTTTTCGAATCCCAACTAGAATATTTTGTTAATTGTTGATTTTCAAAATCATTAGAATTTCTGAAAATTTCAGAAATAAATGGGTTGAGGCAAGCTCATTTTGATTGCTATATTTTCAAGATAGACCACACTCATATGGATCCAATTCTTGTGCAATCAATTTAACAAGATCATGGGGGCCAATTCGTTGCACATTCAAGGAGTAGGATGACAGTCATGCTTTATTCACCTCTCTTTCTTTGCGTACATCCATAAAGCCGTTCAATCACATCGACGAATAAATCACGTTTTCTCCATGGTGGTCTTCTTCCTCTAATTTCACAGAAATGGGACTCTTTGAAAAACTGATTTTGAAAATTCTATTTTTTGGTTTTCAAAAACAAAACTTTGATTTGGATTGATTGTGATGATTGTGGGAATGCATGCACATAGGCTTTTAACAATGTACATTTCTTTCGTGGTGCCACTATTGAACATCATTGCACTAGGAAGTAAGTGTTGATGAAGGAAGCCCGGAACTGCTTCCATGAGATTGGTTGTTGGTTTGTGAGCCATATTTCACCTTATCTCCTTCTGGCATCTTGAGGAGATCAAAGATGTGCTCTACCTCATCGTTCCACTCCTCTGCCATATCTGGGTTGCCATCTCTAGCAAAAATAGGTGGTTGCATTGAATGAACTATTTAAATGACATTGAAATCGCCTTCTCCTTTGGCAACACACTGGTCTCTCATGTAGGTGGTATGTAGCTCCTTTAGTGCTGACTATCAACTGGACTAAGGAGGTCAGTGCTTGCAAGGTCATCAGCAATATTGTCTGCTAACCATCGAATGGACACCTCTTCCTTTGCCAATCAGCTTCCTTTCTTTTGCTGGCTTGTTATTCTTGTTTAGCTTGAAGAAAAAAAAGACATGGGGCCAGGCTTGTCTCTTCATGTTGGCTGAAAATGAGTTGGTTTCCAACCAACTCATATGTTTTCAAGGAAGAAAAGAGGGGAGAGGGGGACACCATTTTATGGCTGTTCCCTCTTCTCTTAACCAAAAAAATTTTGGATTCTTTCTTGAAACTAGACTTAGATGGCACACCAGCTGGGCTACCATTAAAAATTTTTTATTTTTAAATGTTATTTGATTTGCTTCAAATTGGAAATATGGCATGGGCATGTCTATTTTAGGCTTCTCTATTAGTCTTTTGGTAAAATGCTAAAAGTGCTCAAAGAGATTGTCTAATCTTTAGGCGCCTCCTCAATTTTTTTTTAATTTCGAAAAGCTGATTATTTTCTAGAATTAGTTCATTCCGGAAATATTGAAAATAAAAAGAGTGAGCTTGCTTGAGAGCAACCCTACATATGAAATCGATCTAGATTATTGTCAATCTAGTTCTAAGGTGAATTCTTGATTTGCCTAGAGATAGGCTCGACCATAGCTTATTGAGATATCTCTTTCTCTAGAATTTAACGATTTTTTTGCCAAGTTTAATTTGGATGGATAAACTCAATTGGGGTGGATAGGAGCCAATGCTAAATTCGGATTCTTGTTGATTAGAAAGAGTAAAATTTTGAATTAATTATAAAATAATTTTAGAAAATTAAGAAGTTCACATTCTAGGCGAATTGTTCTTATATTGTTTTTTCTTTGATTGGGTCTAAGAGAATCACACTGACTTATGTTCTCTTGTTGTGTTGAAATAAGACTGAAAGAAGATTTTAATTCTCAGCATGAGAATTTTAATCTTGATTGAAAATCTAACTTTTTAGACCTCAATTCGGATTGATCTCAAATTTAATTTCAAAATTGTTCTCAAATTTGAAAAAAAAAATTGATTTTGCAATTCATTGTTGTAAATTGAATTTGCAAGTGGTCGTAGTCTAGGATTGGGTCAGGCAAACATCAACTCTGGTCTGAGATATTTTATGAAAATTTTCAAAATTGTAATGTGAAAAAAAAATTAGGGTGTAAATAGATGTATGTCTTTGCTACTGGACTTTGCTTAGCGGTAAAGACACATAAAGCAAATTTTTGCAAGTTGGTTTGAAAGTTTGCCCCTCGGCATTGAGTATTGTTGCCCTTTTATGAATAGCAATATTTGGGGTAGGACTTTACATGTATATTCTCTTACACTATGTCATAAAAAGTGTTGTAGAGGAATTGATATTTGTTAGAGAAATTTTGTAATTTGTGAGAAGCTTTCACATCTGATGACTGGAGGACTTAGTGCTTCATGCCTTATGTCCGTTGACAAGTGCTATTTCGTTTGCTTTGCTTTTGCCTTTCTTAACTTTAGCTTTTTGAATTTTTGATTTTCTTTCAATCCACTCTTCACTCATGGGGAAATACCTCACCATGTCAAAAGTTACTATAGAGTTCCACCGCTTTAGTGGTTTTGTGTAGTTTACTTTGTGCAACGTGATGCTTATCAGGCTTTCTACTGAACCACTGTGGGGAGTTTTGGTCGGTAGCTCCCAGACCAATCAGCCTTAGTGTACAAGATGTAAAACACCCCTTAGACTTACTTGCTCGAGTCTAGAAGGCTTTAAAAGGGCTGATGTAAGCAAAATGTTCATGGATTGCTTTTAGCTTCACAGTGTAAGCATAGGTCGTATACATACCCGCTTTCGCAGAGCTTTGAACAAGAGAAACATCTACACTTACCCGAAGCACATTGCTTACCTCTTTTTGTTTGATAGCTTTTTCCTTGTCTTGCAAAAATCATTTCAACTATGTAGACTCTTCCTTTGCGACATCTCCTGCAAGACCTTCGTTATTTGTTTTATTTGTTAGGATCAATATCAATTTACAAACATTGATCCCTCAATTTCGTTAGAATTTGTTAGACACTGCAAACCAATGCCTTTTGTGTTTGTGGTCACACCCCTTCCCGTAACTCCATCTTTTGATTGTAGAAACAGGAAGTTATGTAAAGCGGTAAGTTTCAAATTGGGTTTAGGAAAATTTCAAGTGAAAGGGATTCACCGGTCAATACAAGTCCAACCATTCTTGCTGCCTTTAGTAGGGATAATCAAACCGAGGACTAAGGTCGTGTTTGGCTACATGCCCAAAACGCTGTTTGGGCATGTTTGGCTTCACGCGAAACTGGGTTTCCAAGAAGCCTAGTTTCATTAAAACCTGGTTTTTAATGAGGTTCTGCATAAGTCGAAGGGGGTGAGCCAGCAAAAAATATGTTTTGGGCTATGGTATGATTAACTCAGGGTGCTCCATCCGAAAATAGTGTGGTCCTCCATCTAGCGATAGTATGGTGCTCGATCAGGCTGCAGTGCAAATTGTGGATGACGATACTACAAGAAAATTACTACTAGCATTCAGGCAGCAAAGTATGGATTTTTAACTCAGTTGCAAATATTCGATCTTATTGTTCTTATCACACTTATTTCAGTTGGCATCCCCTGAATTTACAGATGTGTTTGCTGCTTTGGTTGTGGTTGTCAACACCAAATTTCCTGAAGTTGATAAACTACTGTTGAAAAGAATCATTTTGTGTCTAAAGAGGGCATACAAGTGGAGTGATAAGGTCTCATCTCATAATACCCTACCTTCTGGTTTTGTTTTTTTTATGATTTTAGAAGGTAGCTCACTATCCCCTTTCCTTTCCCTCTATGCCAATGCAGCCATTGTTGCTTGCTGCAATCAAATTCATTGTGCATATTGTAAATAAGCAAATTGCTCATGAAATTATTGCTTTGGAATTGCTAACTATGCTTTTAGAGAAACCCTCTTATGAAAGTGTAGAGGTTTGTTGTTGTTGCATGCTCCTTCTTGTTGGGTATTCAAGTATTTAGTCAAGTTTGCTAATTGTTGTTTTTACCTCTTTTAGGTGGTTGTTGGATTCGTCAAAGAATGCATAACTTTGTTGCAAGATCTGTTGCCCCATGGGCTTCATGGTTAGTTTGCAATGTTCATCTTGATATTATTTTCTTATATCCTTGTCATATTTGTGTTTTATTTTTGCAATTTTTTAAGGTAATTGTAAATCTTTTGCTTTGGATAGAGGATGTTGTCCAAGGTCACTAGTGCTATTTGATGATCTTGTCTGCCAAGTTCACTAAGTTATGCATTTACCATCTTAAGCATATCTCCACCTGTTCCTAGTTTTTGTACATATAGTAGTCTAGCAATATCTAGAAAACTATGATTATTACAAATTTTTGAGGATTCATGTTGAGGTTCTAAAAAAGCATAGCATGATTTCACTCCCATATGTTGTGCTGGTAATGATATATTGGATTTATTTCCAGAAAATGCTACTGTATTTCCATGTCTGGATCTGTGTATTTTATGTTAGGTGTTATGTTAATGCCATAATGTTATGTTATCTATTTTAAGCTTCTTATACTTTACATGTGACATGTTGGAATGTGTTTTTGACTGGGGTAAATTGATATCTTTATTCAACTGAGTGTTTGTCTCTGGACTTTGCTTGTTTGGAGCCTACATTATGATCTTCTATCATGACCACAGAAGTGATTTTATCTACATAAGGCACATCATATTCTTCATCAAATTATTTAAACATTGTGTTGCCCTACATCCTACTATTCAATCTATAGTCTATGGATCAACTTAGTCAACTCAACAATTGGCTTAAGTTTCTAACCATGCTTTCCCTTCATTATGGTTGTATTGTTTCCTAGTGAACATGGCTTACAAATTTCAGTATCTTCCTTTCGTCTCATATATATAACAATCGGACACAAATTTACTCTTTGATTTGTATATGCAGGTATTTTTGAATGTTTAAGGGGAACCTTGCATGCAGGAGAAATTGATCAAAGGGTTCAATTCTTGATTCAAGGCCATCTGCTATACGGAAAGCTAAATTTCAGGTAATTGAACTTCAAATCTACTCTATCTGTTCTTACATCCTATCCATGGCACTCTTGTTATTGAAGATGAGTGGAGTACTTAATTTGAAGCTGGATTGTCTACAAAGATATACTGCCGTGTGGCTAGAATTGGATCTAGTGGAGCCGGGAGATCAGTTTACACTTGAGTTATCACTTGAAGATGAGATTGATGGTGAAGAAGGCCTAGGTAAGTTTTGATAACCATTTTATTTCTTTAGCTCATTTTTAGATGTCATAATAAGAATGTAGGAAAAAATGCTTGGATGTTCTATCTTATTTTTCAGCACATCAATGGCCTCTATCTGTAACAAGAATAAAGATTTTTGAGGTTTCTTCATGTGGTGTGAGGCATACATATGACATTGAAAATACAAAGCCACATGATTTTTTTTTTTGTTTCTAATACTACGATGAAGAATTAACTATATTTTGGCGTTTTAGAGAACATAATTACTCACTTGTTGCCATTATCCTCATGGAATATGATTCTATGACTGGGGATGTAGTTTTCAAACATATACTAGGAATAAGGACAATAACTAGTGCAAACAAGGACAATAACTAGTGCAAACATATACAGGGGCATAACTATGTTAACAATTTAGAACAAAGAACCTTCAATCACCATGAATTGAGCTACATGTGAGCAAGGAACACCAGGTAAGCTTTCCTCTGCTCAAGAGGGAAGCTTACTTGTTTATTAGCCATGATTAGAAACCTACCAAATACCAAAGGGCACCTCTAAAAAATAATTTGGATTACAGACCATTGTTTTGGTCGAAATTGTGTGTCATTTGAATTGAGCTTCAAAATTGGCAATGATGTTGAAATGGATTGAATTGTGGTTTTGATCCATGATTTTGAACATTCAATCGTCAATTTGATAATTTGGATTGTAAACCTGGATTGGAGTTTTGATTGAAAATTGAGAATTTCATCGAAAGTTTGGTTTTTGGAGATTGGGATCTAGTTCATGATTTTGAACTTAAGATCATTTCATGATTCTGAATTGTGATTGAGATCAACGTATAATTGAATTTTGGGAAAAATGGCTAAGTTCACTTAAAAATGGATTGATTTTGGAATCTCTCTTTGCCAAATCACGTGATTAGGTTTAAGAGATATGAATTTGATTTCAAATGGGTTCTCTTTTAGAAAAAAGAATTGTAATTGTTCAAGTAAAGAAAACACACTTTTTTTATTTTTTAAGAAATGAAGATTCCAAAATGTTAGAAAACATGTATTTTCCAAATAGATTTTGGCCAAATTGGGTATGATGCTTCTGTTTTCTTTTGAAGCTAAGTAAGGTTTCCAAATTCTTGTTGTACTATGACTTGGTCACTTTTTGCAACTCAAAATTGAATCACTTAATTTCTAGACAAGGTGCACACAGCGCAATTTGAGTGAGTTTGTATTGAATGCATGAAAAGAAAGGAAATTATATGATATATTCATTCTTTCCTCTCTCATAATTTCTCAACATTCATTCAACATAGAAATTCAATTTATGATCCGTACACACAAAGATTGATTTGTTTAATTAGAATCTAGGGCATTCTCTATGTGTTCTCTTGCTTGTCATTAAACACAAAAATTAGAGATGCATCCACAAGCTTCATACTTGATATAAAATCTCAAAATAATAGGAAATAATGTAAATGGAATTCAAATCAATATTTAAAATATATGAGAGATGTGGAAACATTCTATTTTGTCTCAAAATTGCCATAAAATTAGGTTTTATACTGATTTAAACAACTGAAAATCATAAATATTGATTCTAAGAAAGCTTGTTTCTTAGAAAATGATAATAAATTATTGAAAATTTGCTTAACTTTTCCATAAGTTAGCCATTTAAATCAGTAAGAGGAATATTCCTCTTTAAAACATGATTATACATTGGGTCAGGACATGAGGTTTTAGAATACTTGTTTTCCATAAACGGTTTCAAATTTCATATCAAGTAATTTGTCCATTCTTTGGATGATTTCACCATAATGGATTTCTTCATTTTGGAGAAAAGAAAATTGAATTATTAAATATTATTTTGCAGTAGTTTGGGATAGTGATTAATCCCATGTAAATCTAGACAGTAAATGAAATCGGCAACTCCTAAAGGTACTTTAGGGTGCCGATTTAAATAAAATTAGAACTTTCTTCTAGTTCTATAAAAATAAGCGATTTATGGCTGAAACATGATACTTTAAGAATTTAATCTTTGGTGTTTGAAGCTGGTTTTCATGGGATGATGGTCTGATTTCAGTAACATGTATTTATTTTTATGCATGTATTGTCGGAATAGATAAAATTTTGGGATGAAATATTGAACAATCTTGTAGTTTTGAAATACGAAGATCAAAATCAAGGTTCTTTTTCCTTAAAATCAGCTTGGAAACATGTTCCAGTCTAACTGTAAAAGAGAGAATGGTTTTTAATAAGATGTTATATACGTCTATATTTACAATAATGCATACGTAAATGTGATAAGGGACCACTTAGCATAGAAATGAAGATGATTCATAGCTGAGTTTTTTACGTAAGAAGATTGAAAACTAGTTTCTAATCTTCACTACCATCCTTAATTAACTAAATCAATAATGCATGAGTTTAAAATGACTCAAAATGGAATAAATTAAGAGAATGCTCAAGCTTGTTTCTCAATGTTGTTGTTGTGTAAAGGTGGATCACATTCATAAAATGCATCCATCTCTACTTGGTAATTAAATTACATATATAGCAGCACATATAGATCACCCTCACTACAGAATCCTCCCATGGTGGAGAGTTAAAAATGTTGAGGCTAGCTGTTTTTGAAAGGGACAGGGCCTTGGGACTCGTTTCAAAATTTGGCAAGGTAGGTTCTCTTTTTAGAAAACCGATTTATGCATGAAAAGATGCATTAACATGTACATATAATCGTATTTTTTCTAGCTGAACATCATTCCCAGCTATAAAATAGAATCAAAATAGAACCTTCCTAACAAATATGAAATTAACATGGCAGCAAGAAAGTAAATCACATAGAGAATAGTCTAGAACTGACCCTACCTTGTGGTTGGCCTAGGTATTTGGAGCTCTTCTTGGCTGGTTCTCTAAATCCATCAATCTTAAGCAAGAATCTAGATTAAAATTCGAGCTTAGCAAAGCTGTCAAGGGACTTCCTCTTTGCTGGAAATTACAGGGATGATGAGGATTTCTATACAATGAAAATCCTAAACAAGGGTACACTAAAGTACCCGATTTTAGCAAATTTGAAAGCAAGGGTTAGGAATGAGAAAGAGAGAGAGAGAGAGAAGGGGAGAAGGCTGGGATGATGGCTTATTCTCATCGTTCTCTTCTTCTTCCTCTTGCTGGTCTTGGCTGCAACTTGATTTTCGCTGCACTTGATCTTGGCTGCAACTAAGAGAAAGTGTTAGAAAAATCTCAAATTGTCACCTACCTTGCCTCTCGGTGTGGGTTTATAGCATTGAAATTGAATAAGGAAAGAGAGGAGGTGGCTCCGCACCTACCTCTTAACTCACTCTTGGAGTACGCCCATGTCTTGGGGAATTTGGCCATCTTTTGAACTGGTGAGTTAGAATAGGTCCTATATGCCAAGCTGGAATAAAAATTGATTTAAATTTTAGAAAATAGGCTGAGGTGGCTGCCACCTCAGCTAGCTTCTAATTCGATCAATGAACTAGATATTTTTTTTTCATTGGCTCAATCCATGATACATGGATTGCTTATTTGCAAAAAGAAGATTAAAAAGTCTTCAATCTTTTTAAACGGTTCCAACCAAGCACATCCAGCCCACACGCATGGGTTGGGTGTGCTCAGCTACGTCTGGTTGACCATGGCCCAAACTAGTTAAGTCTAACTTGGGTCAAGGTATAGATTCTAAACACTTGATTTTTTACTGAAAAACTTTGATGAATATACCCTTATCTCGGGATTTAGTTTTTGAAATCGAACTTGCTAGGTTCAACCTAGTGACTAAGTTCTAAATGTTAGTGCATCGTAAATTCCTATTTGACAATTAAATCCAATTTCAATTTGAAATTTTGATTTTTAATTTGTATTTGATTTGTACACTTAACAAATTCAAATATGTATTTGATTTACATATAAAATCAAATTTGGGTTCTATAAATTCAATTTGATAATGGGAGGACAAGCTTGTCGAAATTTGGTCAAATTTGACTAATTGACCAAAGTCAAAGCTCATTTTGCAAGCTGATGTTGACTTGGTTTGAGTAAATTGGGTGAATTGGAACTTAGAAAGCATCTGGCTATGCTTCAATTGAGCTCAATTTTGGTTTTTACTTTTACTTAGTTTAGTCAAAGTAAACTTGATCTAGTCAAGGTCTATTCTTGTCTAGTAGCTGGATCGTGGGGTAGACCTAACCTTTTGGCTAATTTTGACTAGGCTGAGCTCATGCTGACTGAGCTTAGTTGAGGTTGGCGCCACATCGAGGTGCAGCTAGGTGAGCCTACTTGCCTTAAGTAGGTTGGTTAGGAGCAATCATTGTTTCTTTGGAACTAAGGCCTTTTTTTAAATTAGAGAGTTCCTTTTTAATTAATGAAGAGAGAAAGAGATATAAATCTCCCTCACCCATGAATTTAATTATGATTATATCTATTTTTCATTAATCATGGTTGATATCTTGATTAAAGTAGATATTTAGATATCTACTTTCCATTTAAAAAGTTAGGTCATTGCTCGGTGCTCAAAGTTATTTGTTGGAATGTGCACCCTAAGTTGTGTTGACTATTTATTGCTGAAATGAAACACCTGGTGTGTTGGCATCTCTATTGACCTAACTATGTTATTTATGTTTGAATGGATGATGCATGCGTGGGCCTTAGGTATATGCCATACTCGAGATTTATATTGTGTCATAGGACATGTCCTGCTATTCAAACCGATTACGAAGGAAAAGCTAATACAGTGTGCATGCATCACACATGTTGCACCATGTTTATATGGAATGTATGTTTATGAGTAGCATAATTTTAGCTAGTCAACATATAAAATTCATTAGTGAAGGCGAACAATGGCGTGGAGATTTTTTAGAACCTTCACACGAGTGTTTAGAGAGATAGGACATTTTATTCGTGAACGCATCGACGAACATATTTTGATGTGTTCTTTCATAAAAAATACTTGTTTGAGGAATGTGATCTTTAATTAATTTGCATCACTAAGGGCCATATGGATTGAAGGAAAAGAGGGTAAGGAATGGAAAAAGCAGCCACTTTTGTGTTTGGATATCCAATTTTGGAGGGAAATGAAAGGAGAAAGGACACTGCATCTGGATATATAGGAATGAAAGTAAAGAAACAGAAAAAAAAAAAAAAAAACCATGCATCTCTAATCCCTTTAGAAATGGAGGGAAAGGAAACAATATTTAAAAGATCACGAAATTGTCCTGAATTAGTGTGTTTTCAAATCTCGCTCTTTATAAGACCCCATCAGCATGATAGTATTTCCTCTAATAATTAACCTATTAATCTTCTTGTTTATATCATGAATTATCAATATAGGGGAAACCCTTAAACTATAACAATTATGATAAGGACGCTATAATTTTTATTAATAATTTAAAAATCAATTAGGGATAATTTGGGAACTAATTGAGCACACAAAGGGCAAAAAGATCATTTTGGCCCAAGGGGCAAGTTATAATAGTCTACGGCTGGTAGGTTTGATAATTGACATTTGATGACATGTTTGAAATTCAAGAAAAATATCGAGGATAAGTAGGTAATTGCAAACATAGGGCAAGGAAGGAATAAATTAAGTTTCCGAAGGGCAAATTTGGAACAAGATTTAATTGAGATGTAGGTGCCAATTTGGGAAACATGAGGGCAGATAAGGAAAATGGAAAACGACCCATTTGTGCACCAAAATGGTGGGCCAGTATGGCAAAATATGTTTTTAATATTTTAATTACTTATTAGGTTACATGTTGCTTAACTAAGGAGCCAATAAGCTAGGGGTCCAAATTCATCACTTAACTAATAATAAATAAATGTGAAAGACAAATAAAAAGAGGAAAAGAGAGAGTGTATGTGCAACATCCTTTGGAGAAAAGTAAAGGAAGGGAGACAGGAGAAGGGAAGGGAGACGAGAACGAGACAAAGAGCAAGAAGAGAGGAAGAGCAAGAAGGAGGAGAAAAGGGCACGGCACGACCCAGGTAGGTTCCATTTAAAAAAAATTGAAATTTCTTAAGTTTAGCTTTTAAATGAATTTAACAAAGAAGGTGGGAGAATTAACTGGGTCTTTTTTGTGATGCTTTGATTTAGCATGCTGTATTAAGTTTGTTATAATAGATTGCTAAGATTTGAATAGAAAATTCATTTTAGAAGCTATTTTGGTATATGTTGGGTTGAGGCATGGATGTTAAGTTAGATGAATTTAATGTAGTCTAGAGATAGTAGTTGATTAGTTGAAGCCAATCCAATTACAAAATATAAACTACACTGCTTGAATTATCTGCACACTTACGTCTTGGCTCTGAAATGAAATCATGCTTGGAATCCTGTAACTATGGAATACCTTCATAAGTATCATCCATGTTAGTAAATATGTTGCATCTGTGCAATCGCTTGTCGTTCTTACTCAGTATGCAAAGTAGAAATAATTAGTTGTTGTGTCTTTGCACATTTTTACTTATTAAAAAATATTGATGGTACCCAAGTATGGGAGGCACAACTGTTGGGGGAAAAAGAGTGGCGACTCCTGGTTAATTATTTGTATTGAAATCCGAAGAGGTCAGGCCTGACGTGGCCTTGGCACGGTCGATATCTTGTTTCCCCTGCCCTCAGGGCAGGGGTCGAGTCGGGGCCGACGGGGGCACTCCCACCCATATATATATATATATATATATATATATATATATATATATATATATATATATATATATATATATATATATATATATATATATATATATATATATATATATATATATATATATATATATATATATAATTTTACAAAAATTTCATTTAATCTGATATTAAATTTTTTTAAAATTGTATTTTGGACCTTAATAGAATTTCAAAACATAGTTCAGGCCCTTAATAAAAATTTTCTAGTTCTACCCCTACCTCGGAATGACTTTTTAGAGGAAATTGTACTTGTGCCGGAGTGGTGGGCGTTGTATCACTGGGGTTATCAGTAGGAGAAATTGCTGCAGCAAGAGTGATATCAGAACCAATTAAAAGAAATAGTAATCAAATACATATAATGCCCTATGATTGTGCTTTGTATGGTTTTGAGGAGATGTTACTGACCGCAAGAAGAAATTTTTTGATGAATTGCATTGTTCCATGCTTTCTGAAGTTAGTAATTTAACTGACTGTTTGTAATACTAATTCTTAAACTGCTGTAAATGTTCCATGTGTCTATTCTCATGCTATGCATCTTTGACTTGTCTATTCTCATAAAATGTAGGGAATCGATACCCATAGTAAGGAGTTGAGCCAGAGAGAAAATTCTGACTAAGGAGCACTATGCATAAAAGTTTAAGTTTTCAAGTGCATCAATATGTAAATGAAAAAAATTGCCTTAAAATATCAATATAAAAAATAAGAACTCTTTTTGGATCTGTGTGGACAATTGCCCACACTTATCCTACACCTGCCTCTGCCCCTTATCATAATTTAATTTAATTTTATAAATGATCCTAGAATACAACATCAATGACGAGGCCTGGATGAGCTGTCTGAAGAACTGCAGCTAGCCCACACATGCACATATTCCTTACCTTTTCCTGGCTTGCTTGTGTGCACGCTGTGTAAATACATGCTGGCTTATTGGCTAGTGCAGAGTGGCTCGATACTTTTTTTCCGTGTAAATACGCATGCATGTTTTGGGAGTTTCTAGAAATGAAATAACTTTTCTGTTTTGTGTTTCATTCACGAATAATTTCATTGGCTTAGCTAGGTTTCCCCATTTGAGTAGAATCGATTATCTGTTTAAAACAGATTGTGTGCCCTGTGCCAATTACACATGCAATTTTAATGATCTCACGATACAGCAGGTCCAGCATACCCTAAGTATGTAGATAAAGTATTAATGTTATGAGATCACATTATGGCTGTACATACTTATACCGATACGAATGCATGTTCAGCATTATCACGTTGCATTCGAAGTGTTAACGTGTTCAAGCTACTGTGGGGTGAGTTGAAATTTCATATTGCTTGGTGAAGAATGATCCGATCATGGTTTATCTGCAAATAATTGTGCTGGGTAGAAGTGGTGGATCTTGCTTTAAGTGAGTAGTCACCACTGATCAGTGGCATGTTTCCTGAATGTTGGAAAAAGATTCCTCTTCCCTTTCCTTTTCTCAACAAATNATTGTTATCCAATCTCGGACCGGCACACGCAATTCACCTAAAATGCAGCAGGATTCTTATGGTAGAAGGTGGCCGAGGGGCCGAGACCTCGTACATTGCTTCAGTTGGTGGCAACGCTTTGTTCTAATTGCTCATTCATGCCGGGCTAAACTTGAGTTGTCGCTACAAATTGTTGATATGTTGAAATTTCGTTTGTTACACACAGACACTGTCTCTCTCTCTCCCTCTCTTTTCAATGGAATAAGGGGTTCATTTCAGCTCTTGATCTCTTCTATATCTTTCTTGGACAGGCCAATCTCTCTCTACATATATATCTCTACTCACACAAAATCTCAGATATAGGGGTATCTAAAGTAAATAAAAATACATGAGATTTGCATTTAATATAAGCATAAGTAAAATCAAAACTACATGCATGAAATTTGAATAGATAATAATAGTCTCATCTGCTAAACCATCTCTCATCAGACCAATCTAACGATCACACATGAGAGTACGATTTGATGAAGCTTTTGCTATTAATCCTGCCAAAACCAGATTGAAGAATTGTCCTCTCTCTTTCTCTCTCTCTCATATGATGTTGGGCCCTCTAGAAGGAGCAGGTACTTCCCAAATCCTTGTTGTGGGTTTGGTTGAACTGCTCTTATATATTGCTCCAAACCAGGTACATGGAAACCTGACCACATATATGCACGAGCTTCAAACTCCTAGTATGTTAATAAATAATTGACATTGATGGCTTCCTATTATCAATTAAGAGGAAACAATGCATGTAAGAGGAAACAATGCTCTCTCTCTCTCTCTCTCTCTCTCTCTCTGTGTGTGTGTGTGTGTGTGTGTGAGACCAGGGAAAAAAAAAGTTTTGAATCATAAAGTTTATTTTAAGTGTAGTAGTTTTCTGATTATTTAAAAGTTTGAGTCTTGTTTTGTCTTTTTACAACTTTAGGAGGCTCCCTTATGTAACAGCTCTAGACGTGCCCTAATCTCTCTTTAAGTAGAGACTAGGGCACGATAATAAGAAATCTCTCTTTCACGTCTCTCTCTCTCTCTCTCTCTCTCTCTCTCTCTCTCTCTCCCATGTACAACATGGTATCAGAGCCTCGTCTCCCTGGACCAGTCTGACTCCAGCTGCTGGTCGTCTTCCCCTCTCCTGCCTTCCTTCTCTCTTCTTCTTCCTCTTCATCTCTAGTACTCTGTCCAGATCTGCTGTGGGTAACAGTTTGTCCTAAGGGGTTGTATCATATGGGAGATCAAGGATCTAATCACTGCCAAGACATGATCAGTAGTGATTAGATGCCCTAGATCTAGTTGTTGCAAGATCTGAAGATCGTTGGAGATATGAAGACACATGTTTCAAAGTTGTGGGTGATGGTTGCAGTCAAAGGCCGCAGACTATTTTTTGAATGATCTCATGGTTAATGGATGATTGATTTGTATTCTTCAGAAGTTTACATTGTGGATACTAGGGTTTGATGTTCTCTACCTCTAGTAATTATTTATGTTATATACTTATGAAGTTGAAGGCATGTCGTGGTTGAAGGTATGTAGTCTGGTAAAATCTGCATGAAGAAAGCTGTACGCTTGTTGTTTTTTTTTTTCTCTGAAACTCCTGCTACAGAATACAGTCAATAGTAACAATGAATAGGCAGATTGGTGAAGGAGGTTTGTGTCATTTGCTGTTTTGTTTGTTGAAGTCTTTGTGGAAAATGGCAAGATTATTTTCTGTGGGTTATTGATGTGCATATGATGTTGCTGATTTCTACTTTGTTTATCAGCTCCTTTGCATGATTGATGATTATAAATAGAACTGATTTCTTGTGCCCTAGCTGCTGCACAATTTTATTATGGTATTCTTGTTCTTAATTCTTGTTGTGGTTCATTATGGCTGAGAGCAACAAACCAGAGGGTGGCAGTGATCATAAAGGAGTTGGAAATCCCTTCTCCTATAGATCTATTGTTAAGTTAGATGGACACAACTATGAACTGTGGTCCAGGTCCTTTATGTTGTCCATTAAAGAACATCGAAAGAGGCACATAATTGAAGAGGATGAACCTATTGACAAGTCAGGGAAGTACATGACCTAGGAAGAGGACGACAACATGGTTATGTCTTGGATTATGAATAGTGTCCAACCACAAATTGTCTCTACTATTACTTAATATACTACTTCTAAGAAGATCTGGGAATTCCTTAGGCAGACATATTCACAAGATAAAAATGTAAGTAAAATCCTTCAAGGTGAAGATGAATTGCACAATCTCCTATAGGGAAATCAACATCTATCACAATACTTTGCAACAGTTAAAGCTACGTATGAGCAACTGAAATTCCTGCGCCCTCCATGCAAATCTTGTTATAAGTCACACTTTGAACCTACCATGGTTGCAAAGTTTCTTGCTGGTCTTTCTCCTGAGTATGCCGCTGCCAAAGATCAGATGCTCACTGGGAGTGAAATTTTGGATCTCTCTTATGCATACAACAAACTTAGTCGTCTGACTATTAGCTTGTCCCAGCTAGCTAATGTGACAGCTTCTGCGCTTGCTGTGGGGGGTGGTCGTGGTCAGGGCACCACCTATAGTGCCAAAGGAAGAGTTATAGGTCATAGAACTGGTGGTCGTAGGAGGTTCCAATGCACCTATTGTGGAAAGATGGGACACTTTGAGGATTGTTGTTGGAATAAACATGGTCGTCCATCCTCTATGTCACAGGGGAGAGGTATGATCACCAAACAGGGCAAGAGTCTTACTCATCCTCCTATGGGTTCTGCACAGGTTGCCACTCCTTCTGTGGATGGCCCATCGTCTAGCATAGTATCAGAGACAGTTACAATTAGCATTGACACATCTGAGTATGAACAACTTTTGGCACACAAAGCCTCACAAGCTTCAAATTCCACAACTTTGACTGATCGAGCCTTCTCAGCGGATACGTCCACGTCTGAATCAGGTATCTCTTGGATTATTGACTCAGGAGCATCGAGACATTTTTACAGTAGACCCAGTTCTTTTACTATTTCACATAGATTCATTCAGTCATGTTATGTCATAATTGCATATGGTAGAATGTCACCCATATTGGGTTATGGAGATGTGAATCTTTCTCGGTCCATGACTATTCTACATGTTTCATATGCTCCTAAATTTTCATCTCATTTGCTCTCCATCAAACAGTTGACTACTGATTTACACTGCCGCATTATTTTTCACCCTGGTTCATGCTCATTTCAGGACTTAAAAACTGGGAAGACGATTGGTGGCAGCTATGAAAAAGGGGGCTTCTACATCCTGTCGGATCCTATGGGTTTTGCTGCTACCTCCTCTACAGCAAAGTCTACATTCTTCCAGTGGCATCTCAGGCTTGGTCATCCTTCAGTGCCCAAGCTCCATTCTATCTTACCTAATGTCTCAGTCCCAGGTCATTTTCAATGTGAGGCTTATCAACTTGGCAAGCACACTCGTAGTAGTTTTCCTTCGAGTCTTAGTCCTTCGAGTCAAAGGTTGTTTGATCTTCTCCATGTTGATGTGTGGGGGCCTAGCAGGGTTGCTAGCCGAGCTAAGTTTAGGTATTTTATCGTCGTTGTTGATGATTACTCTCGAGTCAGTTGGGTGTTCCTTTTGAAGGAAAGGTCTGAAGCAATTTGTATTCTCAAAAACTTGATTATTGAAATAAAAACTCAGTTTGATTCCGTTGTTAAGTGTATTCACACTGATAATGCTCTCGACTTCAAATAATCTATCTTAATGACCTTTCATGATGAAAATGGTATCTCTCTCCAATTTACATGTCCTCATACCTCACAACAGAATGGAGTTGCCGAATGAAAACATAGGCAACTTCTAACTGTTGCTCGTACCCTAATGCTTCATAATCATGTATCTGCATACTTGTGGGGTGATGCCATACTCATGGCTTGTTACCTGATAAATCGTTTACCTTCATCTTTTATTGAAAACAAAGTACCCATTAAACTTGTTTATCCCAATCAAAGCTTATTTCTTATTGCACCTAAAGGTTTTTGGTGTACCTGTTTTGTTCATATTCTTGGGCCTAAACGTGATAAACTTTCTACTTAAGCCATTAAATGTGTGTTCGTTGGCTATCCTAGAAACCAAAAAGGATACAAGTGCTTTGACCCTATAACTCAAAAAGAGTATATCAGTGCGGATGTCACTTTTTTCGAGTCTCAGTCCTACTTCAGTGTCGTCCAAGATGCCATGTCGTATTTCTCTACTTATTCCTCCGGTCCTGTTGCAATCTTTTCCTTCGCCATTTTTTTCTTCTACTTCGACTATGAATAGGTTCCAGGACCCTCCATTGGTCTACACTCGGTGACAGGATCCCTCTCATGGTCGACCATCAGACTCTCCTCAAGATGTGAGCTCCACTGAAGTAAGTATACCTAATGGTGATCCTTCACAGGACTTGCCTATAGCCCTGCGCAAAGGCAAGAGACAGTGTAACATGCATCATATCTCTCACTTTGTTTTTATTGACCATCTTGATGACAACTTACAACAGTTTCTTAAGGCTATGTCAGTTCATACTGTACCAACTGGTCATCAACAGGCATTACTAGACTGTAAATGGTGGAAAGCTATGCAAGATGAGATGGATGCTCTCGTACAACGTGATACTTGGGAATTGGTTGATCCACCTAAAAATTGTGACATTGTTGGTTTTAAATGGGTATTTATGATCAAATATCATTCAGATGGGTCAATAGAGCGATATAAGGCTCGATTAGTCGCTAAGAGTTACACTAAGACATACAGTGTTGACTTTTTTGAGATGTTCTCTTCTGTGGCCAGGTTGGGTACTATTCGCCTCATTATTTCTGTCGTGGTACACTTTGATTGGCCTATGTATCAGCTTGATGTGAAGAATGTCTTTCTTTATAGTGATCTTGAGGAGACTGCATATATGCAGCAACCCCTAGGGTTTGAGCAATAGGGGGAGTGTAGTAAAGTGTGTCGTTTGGAGAAGGCGATTTATGGACTCAAACAAAGTCCCAGGGCATGGTTCCACAAATTATCAGAGGTGGTTTCACAATGTGGATTTGAAAGATCTCCTTTGGATCATTCTCTATTCATCAGGAAGACCTCCAAAGGTATAGTTGTTATGGTAGTATATGTTGATGACATTATCTTGACAGGTGATTGTGATCAAGAAATCTCAGCTACTAAGGCTTTCCTTCAAAAGCATTTTGTCACGAAAGATCTTGGTCACTTGCAATATTTTCTTGGGATTGAGGTTGCGCAGAACAAAGAAGGTATAGTATTGTCTTAGAGGAAGTATGTCCTTGACCTACTCTAGGATACAGGGATGTTAGGGACCAAGCCAGCTAATCTCCCTATGAATCCACGTCTTCATCTTCATGATAATCAATCAGATCTAGTACATTCACGATCTTATAGGTATCTCATTGGCAAACTTATTTATGTTACTGTAACAAGACTAGACATTAGCTTTGCTGTTGGAAAATTAAGTCAGTTTATGGAAAAACCTAGAAGAATCCACTGGGAAGCTGCGTTGATGGTGTTGAAATACCTAAAGTCATCCTCGGGCAGAGGCCTCTTCTTTAAGAAATGTGAATCTCTAGAAGTTGTAGCTTACAATGATGTTGATTATGCAGGGTTTGTTGATGATAGAAAATCCACCACTGGCTTTTGTATCTTTCTTGTGGGCAATCTCATATCATGGAGAAGTAAGAAACAAAATGTAGTTTTTAGATCCAGTGTAGAATCTGAATATAGAGCAATGGCTCAAACAGCTACTGAGATGACGTGAGTTAAATCTATGCTAACAAATATGAATATTCATGTTTCTCTTCCTATGAAAATGTACTGCGATAACAAGGCTGATACTTATATTGCAAACAACCCAGTATTTCATGAAAGAACTAAGCACATAGAGGTGGATTGTCATTATGTTCGGGATCTTATAAAAGAAGGTGTAGTGTCTATGGTTCATGTAGCTTCTGAAGATCGGGCAGTAGATATGTTTACGAAGGCTCTTCCAATTGGTGATTTCTCTAGATGTTGTGACAAGCTGAGCATGGTTGATATCTATGCTCCAACTTGAGGGGGAGTGTTGAATTAGAAAGTTTATTTTAAGTGTAGTAGTTTTCTAATTATTTAAAATTTGGAGTCTTGTCTTGTCTTTTTACAACTTTGGCTTCCTTATGTAACAGCTCTAGACATGCCCTAATCTCTCTTTAAGTAGAGACTAGGGCACGATAATAAGAAATCTCTCTTTCACGTCTCTCTCTCTCTCTCTCTCTCTCTCTCTCTCTTCCACGTACAACATAAAATGTAGTTGAAACTATTAGTCTTCAATGCACATAAACCTAGTCACTATTTATCTATATTTACATTTTTTAGTCATGATAAACTTTTTGTATTAAAGCAAGTTCAGTTAGGTGTGCATTTAAAATGGTCAATTTTAGTCTAGTTTCGCTGACTGTATATGATGTTATGTATTGGAAAGGCACCTACATTGACGCAACACGGGTGCAACAGCCGTTAAGAACATCTATGTGACATATATAAAGAAATAAAATTATCATTAACTAACTTCAATTTTACCATAGTTCTTTGCCATTCCATAGCAAATGATTCTACTATGAACAACCTCAAAATTATCTTCAATATGATAATTTTAAAATCCTTTTGTCTTAGAAGGTTGATTGAGATCAACGTCTACCTCTGTTTCCAGCAAACAAGTCAAATCAGGCTTCATTCTGTTAGATCTTCCTAGGGCATGCACATATCAAGCAGTTCATGCATTAATTCCAGCTGATACCTCCTTTGCTAATCAACATGATAACATCCTATTTTAGTTTCTTCTTATAATCTGCAAAGCAACCTGTAGAAACTCAAACCACGAAGAGGAAGAAGAGAAGAGAAACACACGATGTATGTGGAAAAACCTCAAACGAGGAAAAAACCATGGGAAGCTCTACCTAGGTGCACAACCGCAACCCTAGGAGAGAGAAAAATTCTATTTCACTTAATCACCAAGTACACATAAGTGATATTATATAGAGGGAGAGGGAGGAGAAGCCACCTAGGGTACCGAGCCCACCTCGGTACCCGTGCCCTAAGGAACCGGGTCCAGACACGAACCCGGTTCTGGTAACACAAATTCTAACACTCCCCCTCAAACTTGGCATACATGTCAAACATGCCAAGCTTGCTAACATTCTTTTCAAAAGAAGAAGTACAAAGCCATTTAGTTAAGACGTCCATCACTTGATCTTCAGATTTCATGTAGGGCAAAATCAGCTCCTTTGAGTCGATGCATTCCCGAATAAAGTGACGATCAATCTCCACATGTTTGGTCCTGTCGTGAAGAACCGGATTGTTGGCCAGATTGATCGCTGACTTGTTGTCACAGTACATCTTCATTCTATCTCCCAGTTTCATGCCAATATCAGTCAGAAGAATCTTCAACCACAGCATCTCTGTCACCCCCATTGCCACAGCCATGTACTCAGCCTCAGCGCTAGACCTCGAACACACTTCTTGCCTCTTGCTCCTCCAGACAACCAGGTTACCTCCAAGAAAGATACAATACCCTGTAGTGGACCTCCTTGTGTCTGTGCAACCTGCCCAATCTGCATCTGAGTACCCTTCAATGGTAAGATCATTTTGTCGAGTATATAGTAGCCATTTTCCTGGGTTGTTCTTTAGATACCCCAACAACCTTTCTGCACTCTTCCAGTGGCAATCAGTAGGAGCATGCATAAACTGACTAAGAACATTCACAACATACGTGATATCAGGGCGAGTAAGGGTAAGATAGATAAGCTTACCAACAAGTCTCTGATATCGCTCTTTCCCTTTTTCATTCAGAACAGTGCCTGTCTTGATACTTATCTTAGTCCCGGACTCCATAGGAGTAAGATAAGGCCTACAACCAAGCTTACCAGTTTCCTTTAGTAAGTCAAGAGTGTACTTTCTTTGACTCATAATCAGCCATGTCTCTGATCGAGCAATCTCTATCCCAAGAAAGTACCTCAGTTTCCCCAAATCCTTGAGATCAAACTCTTTAGCTAATCTCTCCTTCATTTTTCTGTTTTCTTCTTCATCACTGCCAGTGACAATCATATCATCAACGTAGACGAGGAGAAGACTAACCAGCCCATTTCTCTGCTTTATGAATAGAGTATGATCTCCATTTCCTTGCCTGTACCCAGTAGACTTCATAACAATCCTTAGTCTCTCAAATCAAGCTCTAGGCGACTGCTTCAGGCCATACAAAGCTTTTTTGAGATAACAGCACTTTCCCTCTTGTACATACCCGGGAGGCATGCTCATGTACACCTCTTCCTCCAAATGACCATTCAAGAATGCATTCTTGACATCAAGTTGGTCCATGCGCCACTTCTCGTGCACAGCAAGAGCCAGAATGACTCTCACGGTCTTCAACTTTGCAACTGGGGCAAAGGTCTCAAGGTAGTCGATTCTATACTTCTGGCTGAACCCCTTCGCAACAAGATGAGCTTTATATCGATCAACTGTGCCATCAGGTTTGTATTTCACATTGTAGACCCACTTCGAGCCCACTAAGTGTGTCCCTTTGGGGATATCAACAACTTCTCACGTTTTGTTCTTTGCTAGCGCATCCATCTCCTCAGTCATAGCATGCATCCACTTGGAATCATTCTTCGCATCATCCACCGACCTGAGAATCACAACTTGGGATAAGGATGTGATAAAACACTTGTAATCAGGACTGAGCTTAGCATAAGAAACAAATTTCTGAATAGGGTGAGAAGTACATGACCTGGTGCCTTTGCGCAGTGCAATGGGGAGATCTTCATTAGATGGACTTGGGTCATCCAGGGAGATCGCAGGATTGAGATTGGTTCTATCCTCTTCAACAACATCTTCCACTGTAGCTTTCTCCTTTCTGACATACACCTGACCAAACAAATGATCCCGGGCATCAGCCGTGACCCCTTCCATCTGACTAACCATCTCATTCTCATTTCTGACCATGGCTTCCATCTGACTATCCTTCTCACTACTGACCGTGGCACTGACACTGGGGCTAACCTTGTAGTCCAAAAACTCCATAAACTGAATCAATTGGTTAGGAGAATACTCTTCCCCTTTGTTCCCAAGACACTCCCCCTGAAGAGGATTCACCTGAAAGTACGACTCATGTTCATGAAATGTGACATCCCTGGAAACATATATTTTTGAAGAAGTGGGATCCACACATTTGTACCCCTTCTGAGTGGAAGAGTACCCCAAGAAAACCGCTTTAAGAGACCGGGGATCAAGTTTCTTGAGATTAGGGCTATGATTGTGCACAAAACAACTGCATCCAAAGACACGAGGAGTAAGAGGCCACGGGTCCTGAGTGGGCCACAAGGTAGAAAAGGGGGACTAACCATCCAACACCCTAGTAGGCATGCGGTTAATAAGGTGGGCACTAGTTAGAAGTGCATCACCCCAAAACCGTTTAGGGACATGGCGTTGGAACATAATAGCCCGAGTAACATTCAACAGATGCCTATTTTTGCGCTCAGCTACACCATTTTGAGGAGGGGTGTAGCTATAAGAGGTCTCGTGAACAATTCCCTTGCCTTTCAAGAACTCATCAAGAGACTGGGAGACATATTCCCTAGCATTATCCGTGCAGATTGCTTGAACCGAAGTATGAAATTGGGTCTGAACAAAGGCAACAAAGTTCTTCACAACAGTAGGAACCTCACTACGTTCTCGCAACAGGTACACGAACGTACATCTAGAATAATCATCAATAAGTGTCATAAAATAATGACAACCACCACACGTGGGTACTCCCGAAGGACCCCAAACATCGGAATGTACTAAGGCAAACAGATGAGTGGTTTTATTAAGAGAAATGGGGTACGAAGCTTTGACATGTTTAGCCATTTGACAGACTTCACAGGCGAAGGAGTCAATGGAAACAGAAGCAAAGAAATGAGGAAACAATTTCTTTATTAGCTGAAATGGAAGATGACTGAGACGCTCGTGCCATCGCACAACAGTAGATCTAGCATCCACACCCGAAGGGTGACCACTCGTGGCTGAAATTAAAGCAGAAGCAACTTAAACTGACAGCCTGTAGAGCCCATCAGAAACCGAACCAATCCCAATCTTCTGCCCTGTCACCAAGTCCTGCAGGGAACAATGATCAGCAGAAAAAATCAGGTTACAATTTAACTCTTTAGTAATACTGCTTACAGAAAGTAAGTTCACAGGTATATTGGGAACATGCAGGGCATCATGAAGACGGTATTTGTTCAAGAGAGATAAGCTTCCTTTCCCAGCCACGGAGATAGACGACTCGTCAGCCATAGAAACACGTTGCTTGCCAGAGGAAAGTTGATAATCTTGAAAAAGTTTAGAATCTCCTATCATGTGGTGAGTAGCACCACTATCAACAATCCAATCGCGAAGGGTAGAGTTACCTTGATCGGAAGAGGCAACGAGGGCTTGGGTAAGCTGAGCCCCATCAGACGTGGAGGACTTCTCATGGGTAGTCGACAGGCGACCAATATACGCCTGGAGCTCCTTGAGTTGATCAGGAGATAACTTGGTGGTCTTCACACCACTAGAAGGAGTGCCCTGACAGGAGTCAGATAGAGAGGGGCTGCGCCAGCCAGAGGGAGGCCGACCTCTGACCAACCTCTTCTCAGGATGAAGATCCCTGCAGAGTGACCCAACTTGTTGCAGTGAGTGCAATGCCGAGCAGGACGCTGCCCTGTACCTGAGGCACGACTGACAAAAGCAGAGGGAACACTGCCGGTAGTGAGATGCATCACTTGACGACGCTGTTCCTCTGACTCAACACGGGCATAGACTTCCTCGATACCCGGAATCTCATCACCATTCAGAATCTGGCTACGTATAGGCTCAAACTCATCCCGCAGACCTCCAAGAAACAGAAATGTGCGATCCATCCATTCTTTTTCCCAGTGAAGGGAATGGTCTGAACCACACTTCCACTCATCAGTCACATGATAATCTAGCTCCTCCCATTTGGTCTTCAGAGCCACATAGAAGGCAGCAACAGACAGATCTCCCTGCGTCAGAGAGTAAATACTCTGTTTAATCTGGTAGGTGCGCATATGTCTCTTATTGCGCCCATACATCTTGGCAAGCACAGTCCACATGTCAAAAGACGTCGGCTTCCTCAAAATAAGAGGCTGGATGTCGGAGGACACAGAGCTAATAATCCACACCTTCACCTGGCTGTCCTCCAACGCCCACATCTCCCATTGAGGGTCAGATTTGAGGGGCGCAGGTTTGTCGCCAGTGATGTAGGAAAGACGCCCACGACTAGTGATCCCAATCTCGAGAGCGGCAGACCAAGAGAGATAGTTATCCTTGGTAAGGCGGATGGAGGTGACCTGGATAGGCACATTCTCAGCCTTGAAGGCGCTGCCCGCATCGAGACCGGCATTCTTGGGACTTCCCAACAACTCAGCCATCACAACAACCACAAACAGCGACGGCGGAAGCGGCTACGGCGCAAGGAACAGAAGTAACGGCGCAACAGGCGCAAACGGCGGCAGAAGACGGAAGGCGGCGGCGCAGCTGTCGACGACGGCGGCGGAGCAGGCGATGACGACGGCGGTGGCGGCAGAGCAGGCGATGATGACGGCGGCGGAAAAACAGTAAGGCGGCACACGAACGACGGATGCCGGAACTTCAACGGCGTTGGGCGACGACAACTTCCACGACGAACGATCCACGACAAACGCTCTTCTTCAACTTCGATGGCTCTGATACCATGTAGAAACTCAAACCACGAAGAGGAGAAGAGAAGAGAAACACACGATGTACGTGGAAAAACCTCAAACAAGGAAAAAACCACGGGAAGCTCTACCTAAGTGCACAACCGCAACCCTAGGAGAGAGAAAAATTCTATTTCACTTAATCACCAAGTACACATAAGCGATATTATATAGAGGGAGAGGGAGGAGAAGCTGCCTAGGGTACCGAGCCCGCCTCGGTACCCACGCCCTAGGGAACCGGGTCCAGACACAGACCCGGTTCCGGTAACACATATTCTAACACAACCAAATTGTCAACATATTCGGTGCAGCATGGTCACCTTCTTTTTAACACATGGTATTCCTTTACCTCCTTTTGAGCTCTAAGGTGCATAAGGTAGCTAGTCCAATTGGCAGGCTGGTGAAATTCTGGTCACCAGTTTGATTCATGTATGTGTTGTACTTCTGAACTGTAAATGTTTAATGTACGACACTCTAGTTGATGGGTGTATTACTCCTCACCTAAGCCCTCATTCTGGAGGTAGGGAAAGTGGAGAGACTTCGACGACAAGGACCCATGAATGCAACAGAAACCCCCCTGCTCTCTCTCTCTCTCTCTCTCTATATATATATATATATATATATGTGTGTGTGTGTGTGTGTGTGTGTGTGTGTGTGTGTAGAGAGAGAGAGAGAGAGAGTGCTGCTATAAATTTTTGAGGCAGATTTATAGAATAGTTACAAATTGTTTTCATTGCGAAACAACACTAGCCCAAAAAGAACCAAAATGATCAAGAGTGTAAGAGAGGAAAACCCTCTACAGGACAGAAGTATAAAGAGCTTTTTCAAAAGACCAAAATACCTTCTCATTTGAAAAGGGAGAACTTTCAAACAAGCTGGCAGTGTTGTGGCTCAACACCTACCATTTTTCTCTCATTTTCTCTTTTTCCTTTCTTGTTCCCTGCTGCTACAGTTGGATGCAGTTGCTTGGCATCATGCTCCCAATCAGCATGCCCTCATTAACATATTATCTCTTCCCCTCCCCATTAATGTTGCTACTGTTGCTGTTTCTATATGTCACTATCTCTGTCACTGGCCCATTAAACTCTCTCCCTTCTTTCAATGACAAAACCGTAGTCTATAGTCGTAGTCCTTTTGTCCTTTTTTGCAGCACCTATGCAATAGGAATTGTGGATTTTTCAGTATCAAATTGGATGTAGACATCCTACACTGCACGATGCATCATGTCCTTCAAATGCATTGCATTGTAGCCTTTCTAAAACAGAGTTATAGATGGCCGGATGATTTCAATTCCTCATGCAACTTGAGTCTGTAAACAAACAAACACACACACACACACACACACACACACATATATATATATATATAGAGAGAGAGAGAGAGAACTCAGTCGAATACCTCCTTTGTTGGTTTTTTTTTTTTTTTGTTGCTGAAAGCTATAGAAAAATGCAGATTCCGTGTTAAAATTTGTGTCAAAAAAAGTGATTATCACAAATGCTGTGATGGTTTTAATGATATAAAATAAAAAATAATACCACAGAGATAATTGACTGATGATATATATATATATATATATATATATATATATATATATATATATATATATATATAGAAGAAGCTAGAAATTTTTCATAAGGAGGGCCGAATTAAAGTTTCTAAATTTTGATTAGGGTCAAATATCATTTTTCAAATTTTTATACAACATAAGTGAAATTTTTTAAAATTTACATACAAATTTTTAAAAGAAAATATTTGAGGTGGGGCTGAGGCAGCACTAATGGATTAGCTAATGGATGAACAACCGTCAAGGTAGTTCGATCTTTTGATTGGACAGCACTAATGGGCAGTTCACTAGATAGTAAAAACACAAAGTACGCAGTCCAGATTTTACTATTCAAGAGAAAGACTAAGCCTGCTGCTGCCGGAGGTCGCTTGCTTGTCGATGCCTGCCAGGCTTTCAGCACCACTGCCCACCCTAAGATCTCAAGCTTGAAGGCAGCAGGCAGGCATGGCAGCGCCAGCCATGGCCGATGCTCTCTTTCTCTGTGTACGCCGGTTGAGGGCTGAGCTTGCCATGCCCCCTGCCTTTGGCACCCCTCTGTTTCACTCCTAAGCTAATAATGTACGCAACCCATAAATAAAGGCCTTCCAAACAAAGGAAATTGTTTTCATGATTAAAACCTTAGGTTAATGATAAACCTTAGGTAGGATTAGAGTTGAAGAGTTCCATAGAAAATTCACGTAGGCTGCCTCTTATTTTGCTACTGCACAAGAGCTAGCATGCTATATTGATAGCTCCCCAGTCATAGAGTCACTAATCTATTTCTTGCATGCTAACTGGCGCTTTCTGGGTTCACATCATGGTCTACTTTTATTTGCAATCAAGAAGTATATTCTATCAGTTGCAGGGTCTAGTTGGGTTAGCTTAATTTAGAATGTTAATCTCGTCACTGATTAAGAAGTTTAACATCATCGATGTTATGAACAGTAAATCCTGATCATGTACTTCCCTTTAGCCTTTCTTTGATACTATCTAAATTATCTTTCAGCCAGGTTGGAAAGGAAACAGAATAATCAAGAAAGCAAAATTCTGGAATTAAATGAAGAAGAAAAAAGGAAGCAGCAAGGGCTCCAACTAACCCACCGAGTTATCTTGTTAAAACTGAACAATATTGTTCTCAATGGTTATTAATTGTTGACTTAGTGATGTTAAAATTCAATCAGCATTGCTGATCTTTTTTAGATTTTAAGATGATTGCAATTTGTTTACCATTATATATTTAGCCTTAATACTCATCCTAAGATATGGTTTGATCGTACTGGTCATCAATTCTTTTGCTTGGATTGCCTGATATGCTCTTGCTTGTTATTTTAGTTATTTTTCTTCCAATTTTCTTGTTATTTTTATATTCATTATGTAATAGACAAATTTGGCCGTCAAGCTTATGCTTCAATCAATTTCTTGCCTAACCTCACAAGAGGGTCAATGCCTCGCCTCCTTTTTTTGCCTTTCACAACATTGGATATTCCTGAATTATGCATCAATATGCAAAATTTTGCTCATTCAAAATGATGGCATCTAGAACTGCTTCTACCCTTAGAAGGATCTATTCAATGGCACCGTCAATGAGGTGTAAGTTCTTTATACTTTCCACTATGAAGAAGGCCCCCATGACGACTGCACCAAAGATTGCTTCTATTGCATGGTTGAGACCAAGTGCCTTTGTAGTCCTATTGATCCTTATCAATTTCTTGCCTAACCTCACAAGAGGGTCAATGCCTCGCCTCCTTTTTTGGCCTTTCACAACATTGGATATTCCTGAATTATGCATCAATATGCAAAATTTTGCTCATTCAAAATGATGGCATCTAGAACTGCTTCTACCCTTAGAAGGATCTATTCAATGGCACCGTCAAATGAGGTGTAAGTTCTTTATACTTTCCACTATGAAGAAGGCCCCTATGACGACTGCACCAAAGATTGCTTCTATTGCATGGTTCAGAGCAAGTGCCTTTGTAGTCCTATTGATCCTTATTAACTCCCTAGGTGAGGCTAGTAATAGTCCTTTTTTGCCAAAAAGGGAAAAGAGAAAAAGAATTATGAATCTTATCATATGTGCTCTCTTCTAGAAGTATATGAAGAAAGATAAAGGGAAATATTGGTAGCCAATATCTGAAATGACCACGATGAAGAGTTGCCATGTCATTATAGACATAAAAATCAAGAATGCTATCACTTCAGCCCAAGCTACTAATGTGAAAGCCAGGCATAGGGGATGTCAAATCCAACACGGCCATGTCTACTAATGCATGCACGCTATTGATGACATGTTATAACAACAAAAGTTTCACAAAATTCACCATTTGCTCATAAAAGATGAACATTGAATTTTGTCCTTGTGAAATTCTTCCTACTAGAGTTGAATTAGACAATAAAATATGTTGCCTATAATCAATGAAACCAGAAAAAAAAAAGCTTTTGTAGCCTCAAGTCCTAGAATAGTTATAAATAAGCATCTCATATGAGCTGAGACACTATTAACATATTGAAATTCCTGAAAATTTTCTACAAGAATTTTGCAGCTTGTAGAAGAAATCCTTAAATCACATGGTCAACCAATATGTGGACAAAATTTTTAGAATGACAAATATTCATTGATTCAACATAACTAAGAAAAAGAACAAATGAACTTTGAAATACTTAAATGATTTATGTGTGGTTTCAGCCCCCTGTCAACTATCTCTTTCTCTTCATCTTGAGTTAGTTTCAAACTTGGCAGCTCCTTGTCCAGAATATCACCCTTGTATATATCTTCTCTAGGTTGTAGTCTGCCAATTTGAGTCACATGAGTTTGGCTTCTCCATCCTTAAACCACCTACTAGTTGTAGGATTCGGCACAGTCCTCCTTATGTGCACTTACAAGTATTCCAAATGCCTTCCCCGCCTTTAAAAGTTCATCATAGCTTCAACATTGGATTATCTGCCGTCCTTCCACAACATAACAAGAACCACAATATTTTTTTTTTCTTGATTATAATTGCTACGAAAATAATTTCTTAGAAAACTGTCCTGCCTTGCATTCATAAAAGTAACTAGAAACCTTGTCAATGTCTGACACAAATTCAACCTGATGGGCTAACAAGAATTACAGTCTTATTTTTCAAAGAAGTCATGACATATTCTTGCATTTTTGAACTTTTGTTGTCAAGTCATCTTTGTTTGAGGAATAAAGGAAAAATTAGAAGAGCATGGCCTCTTCCAAAAGTTTACATTGCATGAAGGAAATGGACAACAAACATCCAAAAGGACACCACTCGTAGAAATTGACACAAGGAACTTCCAAAAGTTTATGTTGCACGAAGGAAAAAAGAGTAGGAGGGATTCTTGTCAAGTTAACTACTTCAATTGCATATAGGTGGTTAAATTTGAAACATAAATGAAAAAGATTGACATCAGAGGTTGTTGTACATTATTCTTGTAAAACCTTACAAATATCCCAGGAACACTTTTAACATATGAGATCCTTATTAATGCTGCTAACCAATATACTATTTTGAGTTTGGCACAGTCTCTCTCTCTCTCTCTCTCTCTCTCTCTCTCTCTCTCTCTCTCTCTCTCTCTCTCTCTCTCTCTCTCTCTCTCTCTCTCTCTCTCTCTCTCTCTCTCTCTCTCTCTCTCTCTCTCTCTCTCTCTCTCGTTCACTCATATACAATCGGAGCATCAGTATCATCGATCAACGTTTCTATGCCTTTCTCATATCCTCCATAAGAACATGCATTTTTACTTTTCTATATAAGTCATTACATAATTGTTGGTAAATGCTTGTGGGGCTTAGAAACATGAACGTGTATGATTGTATAGAAAATAGCTAATTATGGGCCTAACTAGACCTGCCATTCAGGTACAATGGGGTAATTAAGCATAATTAAATAAGGGAGTTACTACTACTGCATGGGAGGAGAAGTTACTAGAATATATTAATGGGCACATTAATAAAATGATTAAGGGAAACTGAAGGCTCATCTTTTTTTGGAGGAGTTATAGAATTTGGATGACAGTTTCAAGGCCGTTGAAGAGGGCTTATTTAGCTACATTCTGCAGCATTTTGGCTTCCCATTTGCTGTGGTCATAGAGGTGAAAATCCCAGCAACATAAAATTTGAAAAAAGAGAGAGAGCTACGTCCTCCTTTTTGCTCCTTTCCTGGTCAAAATTAGAGCTACGTTACCTTTCCGTCATCTCAGCCCTTGAGAATTTAAGTAGCAGATGGACTGCCAATTGGAGTTGTGGGCTGTGTTAACCAATAACAACTCTGGTATGTGTAGTATAGCTTTGTTGATAACCAATAGATATGTATATTTATATGCACATGTGCATATATATAAGTATATGTATAGGTATGTAGATTCTTGATTAAAATGACAAGCCACAATCTAAAAGTATACATACATACATGTGTTTTTGCAAGGGGATTTCTGTGGGTGGTCTTGGCATGGCAGTTTTGTAGACAAGCAAATTCATCTTTAAGTTATCAGGTATGGAGATATTCAACTATGGGGGCAACCCTATGGCTCATAGGTAGTAGCAACATGTCTTTCTACTTATTGGTTTTGATGCATTGGTTTTTTTTTTTTTTGAACCATGCTTCACTCATGGTCGGATATTGTCATACTTAGAGTAATCTGACCTTTCCTTTTGTTCCTAATGGTAGTTCTTGACAGATCGAGGGATGCATGATTGACTTGTTTAGTTCTTCGGATGGACCAACATTGGCAACCTAGGCACTACATTGAGTCTGGGCTTTGTGGATTTTCATTGTTTAAGTACAAGTGTCTTTGTTTAGGATCGAAATGATGTCACTTAGAACATTATTTTGTTGTTTTGTTGGTTTCTTACTTTGTTTTGTTTTGGTCATTACTCAAGTTGCTTTAGTATTGTAAGACTCAATGTTCACTTCTGTCATTAAGAAATTGTGTCAAAAACTTAAGTGGCGGCATCTTTGGTATCAAAGCATAGTGTCTGGAGTTATGTCCAATGCTAGTGTCGATCATAAGTAGAGGAAACTCATTGTGTTATAGAAGGGTGTTTGAAATCACTTATAGACAGAAAGGTCCAAAGTTTAGCAATAAAATACAATAGTTTTGTTTTTTATTTTCCACTTTCGTTGTGCTTAGATGGCATGCACTAGAAGAGGAAGCACCTGGGGGAGAGGTAAAGGCTCTTACATTGTTGGGATCCAAAATGTTGGGACTCATCCTTTTGGATCAAGAGTACCCATTCAACAATAGTAGGAGTTCATTATGGACACTTAACAAATGATCACTAGGTTGATGCATGACTCTGTAGACTGCCCTTTCAAGTGGAATTAGTATAGGGGCAGGCATGATATGAAACCAAGAAATTAGGGGTGTAACTCACAAACAATTTATGAACTTACACCCATCGAGGTTCCATAGAAAGGGCACATCTGATGATGTAGAAGAGTGGATAAAAGAAATCAAGAAGTTTTTTCCACTTGGATGTACTAAACAACAAAAAAGTTCAATTTGGAACTTTCATGTTGTTGGGGTATGCTTAAGAGTGATGGCAAACACAACATAAGGTGAAGTTCACAAATCATAAGGAAACTTGGGTGGAATTCAAGGAGGCATTCAAAAATGCTTATATACCAGCCTCCACATGACAAAGGCAGATGCAGGAGTTTCTATATTTAGAATAGAGGAACATGAGCCTACATAAATATGTGGTCAAGTTCATACACCTAGAGAAGTACTGCCCACACATTTGTACTATGGATGCCAATAGAGTCCACAAATTTATAAGAGAGCTTAAGAACAAAGTGAGGAGTAAGGTGTTGGGCAGTCACTCAAGGGATCTGGATGATATCATTAACATGGCTATATAGTTTGAGGAAGACTAGGATAGGAATCATGGAGCATGAAAGAAGCATGAGTTTTCAAGCCAAGGGTGAAACTGAATCAGTTCAAGAGGAAGCACAATAGCAGGGTTAATTCAGGAGGGAAGTTCAAACACCAGAAACCACCATCATCTAAGAAAGAAGAGGAATGTCTTAGATGTCATCACTTGCATCCAAGCAGACCATGTTATACAGACACATGAGCATGTTCATATTGTAATACAAAGGAACATTTCATCTGACAATGCCCAAAGAAGGAGGCAGAGTAGAAAAGAGGTGGGGCTAGTAAGCCTGCAAAAAAAAAGGTACTAGGACGAGTATGTGCTACTACTATAAAGGACCTAAAATCTAAGGACCTAATTGAAGGTACATTTCTTGTTAATTCTCATTGAACACATGTTCTTTTTTCCTCTGGTACAACACATTCTTTTATTTCAATGACATTTTTTGAATTATAGAAAATAAAAGAAAGAGCCTGTCATATGAATTGTTAGTCACTACACCAGTGAGAAAGAAAGATGCCTACGGAACATACATAAAAGACATCATAGTAGAGATAGAAAGGTACCTATTACCAGCCCAACTAGTGGTGATGAAGCTGGTTGGATATGATGTAATCTTGGGGATACATTGGTCATACCATCATTATGTGAACATAGACTGCAGAAAGAAGAAATTGAAGATCTAGATGCAAGAAAAACAAAAAAGTATAATTTAGAGTGAAAAAGCCTTAGGATGAAAGCAAAATTTTGATTGTCTCAATGATCAAAGCGAGAAAGTACATGGAGAATGGATGGGCCACTTATTTAGTTAGTATGAATGCAATAGAAGTACAACTGAAACCCATTAAAGAAGTAAATGTGGTGAAGAATTATGTGGACGTAATCCATGAAAACTTACTTGGATTGCCCTTGACATGAGAGGTAGAGTTTGGTATAGAGTTAATACTTGAAACTGCACCTAGTTCTAAAGCATCATACAAAATGGCACCAGCAGAACTAGAAGAATTAAAGAAATGAATTTATGACTTATCCAATAAGGGGTTCACTCTTCTAAGTGTATCACCTTGGGGAGCACCGGTTCTATTTGTAAAGAAGAAGGATGGCTCGATGTAGTTGTGTATCTTTTATCATATGTTAAATCAAGTCACAATAAAGAATAAGTATATGTTACTGAGAATTGAAGATTTATTCAATGAATTGAACAATACAAAGAAGTTCTTCAAAATTGACCTGAGGTCGAGATATCACCAATTACAAATTAAGAACGAAGGCATTCACAAAATAGCTTTCTGCACACATTATGGTCATAATGAGTTTTGAGTTATGTCTTGTCTTTTGCACTCACTAATGCGCATGCAGCTTTTATGGAATTCATGTAATAGATATTTCATGATTTCTTATATCAGTTTGTCATAGTGTTCATTGATGTCATACTATTATATTCAGATTTGAAGTATTACATATATTTCATCTTGAATGAGTGCTAGAAAGATTAAGACATGACTAACTTTATACTAAGTATTAAAAGGATGAATTTTGGTTGAATAATTAAATTTTTTAGGGCACGTAATCTCAAAGGATGGTGTATCATTGATCTAGTAAAGATAGAAGCTATTCAACAATGGAATGCACCAACCAATGTGATAACAGAAAGTTCATAAAAAGTTTTTCGAAAATTGCAACTGTAATGACTAAGTTATTACAAAAGGGAGTTAAGTTTACATTGATAGAAGATTGCTAAATGACTTTTCAAATGGTGAAGCAGAAATTGACAAATGTTTTGATATTAGCATTACCAAAGACTAAAAAAAGGGTTTGTGTATACTGATGTGTCAGGAACAGGCTATAGAACAATGCTCATCCAAGGATACAAAGTCATAACCTATGCTTATGGGCAATTGAAACAACATGAGAAAAACTACCCAACTCATAATATGCAGTTAAGATCTATGGTATTTGCACTTACGTTATGGAGACATCATCTGTACTATTATGTAGAGTTTGAAGTATTTTTTGATACAAGTCTCTCGAGTATTTGTTTTCACAGAAGGAATTGAATCTAAGATAGAGGAGATTATTATGAACTTAAGATAAATTATCATCCTAAAAATGTCAACATAATAGCTGACACACTTAATAGAAAAACTCTTGCTAAAACTTGTGGACTGCTAGTCCAAACATGAAAGTTGGTGCATGATTAAGACATCCATTGCAAGAAAATAACGGAAAGGTGAAGTTTGCTGCCTGAAGAAGCAAAAGCAGAGCTCTGAATACACAAAATTGGTGCTTGAGCGTGGGAAAGAGGAAACTCATTATTATCAAAATGACAATGGATCCACATGGTTTAACAATAGGTTTCAAATGATCCCAAAGTAAAAGACAAATTGCTAGAGTAGACAGACAAGACAAGATTGACCACACATTCGGGAAGAACTAAGATGTATCAAAATATAAGGAGGAACTTTTGGTGGCTAGGAATGAAGAAAGGGGCAACTAAATGTGTCTCATGGTGTTTCGTGTCCCAACAAGTTAAAGTGAAACACTAAAACCTAGTGGCTTGATGCAACAAATTGAAAGTAAAAAGGAAAGGATGGCACCATGGATTTCACATTGGGGTTACCACATACTCAATGACAACAAAATACTATTTGGTTAGTGGTACACTGCCTAACTAAATTGTATATGTCCTGCCTATTAGGATTTAGTAATCGATAGCCTGACTGATTTATATGTGGAAGAGATCATCAAATTCCATGAAACTCCCAAATAAATCATTTAAGATTCAGATCCAATATTCACATCAAAAATTTTAGGGAAGGTTACAAGAAGCTCTAGGAACAAAGCTGAAATTGAGTACTGCGTTTCATCACAAAATTGATGGACAATCCAAACCGACTATCCATACCATATAAGATATGTCGAGAGCTTGTGTATAAGAATGGAAAGGCAAATGGGATAAGCATGTGGAGTTGGTTAAATTTACCTACAACAATAGTGATCACTCTAGTATTGGAATGACTCCATTTGAATCACTGTATGGTCAACTTTACAAATCACCAACTAGTTGCAGTGACATTGGAGACAATAAGATTGAGGTTCTCTTAACAGTCCAAGACCATGCCGATCATGTCAACATAATTAAGAAAAAGCTTTTTGCTGCTCATAGTCGTCAAAAGGGTGATGCAGACTAGCGACAAAGAGAGTTAGCTTTAGAAGTAGGAGATCATGTGTATGTTAAGATTTCACCTACTAAAAGTGTTTTTTGGTTCAGAAGAGAAAATTGAGCCCTCAATGCATTGGCCAATTCAAAATTTTAGAAAAAGTTGGAGATGTTGCTTATTTAGTTGCACTTCCCATATAATACAACCATTTTCATCCAGTATTTCATGTGTCAATGCTTCAAAAGTATGTGCTAGAATCCTCTCATGTAATGGACTATGAAGAAAGATATTTTACAACGAGATTTGATAATAAAAGAAAAGCCACTTCAGATTGTAGATCAAAAGGAACGAGAACAAAGAAGATTCCATTAGTTCAAGTCGAATGCAATATCATGGAATTAAAGAATGCACTTGGGAGCCTAAAGAGGCCATGAGAAAGAGTTATCATCAATTGTTTGAATAAGGTATGTGCAAATTTTAAGGACAAATTTTTTCTTAACTAGGTAAAGATGTATGACCCGACATTACTTTCCTAGATAAGTCATTACTTAATTGTTGGTAAATGTTTGTGGGGCTTAGAATCATGAACATGTATGATTGTAGATACATAATAGCTAATTATGGGACTAATTAAACCTGTCATTCAGTTATAATAGGTTAATTATGCAAAATTAAATGAGAGAGTTACTGTTGTTGCATGGGAGGAAGAATTACTAGAATATATTAATGGCCATATTAATAAAATGATTAAGTTGAACTGAATGGTTATCCTTTTGGGAGGAATTACAAAATTCATATGATAGTTTCAAGGCCTTTGAAGAGGGTTAATTAGCTATGTTCCACAATATTGTAGCTTCCCATTTGCTGCAGTCATAGAAGGTGAAGATCCCAGCAATAGAAATTTTAAGAAAACAGAGAGCTACATTCTTATTTCTACTATTTTCTTTGACAGAATTAGAGCTAGTTTACCTTTCCATCATCTCAGCCCTTGAGAATCTAAGTAGTGAAGGAACTGCCAATTGGAGTTGTGGGCTGCATTAGCCAAAAACAACTCAAGTATGTGAGGTATATATATATACACACACACACACACATGCAGCATGCATATACGTAAGTATACACATAAGTGTGTAGATTCTCAATCTAAAAATATGCATACATACATATGTTTTTGCAAGGGATTTCAGTGGGTGGTCATGCAGTGGCAGTTTTGTAGACATGCAGACTTCATCTTTGAGTTACCTAGCATGAAGATATTCAACTATGGGTGAACCATGAAGTACATGTAATTTTGGATGTATATACATATATACAAATTATAGTGTATTGTGCTCATTCATATGCATAGATAGGTAAATGCCCATGTTAGGGCATGACATGTGAAACAAAAGAATTTATGACATCTATGTTTGATTAACCATAGCAGACTTTTAGGTTTGAAAGTCTACATGTACTTTAATAGTGAGACCAGAATGAGTGTGAAGTCTTGTACAAGAACTTTGTAAATAGAGACTGCTGAATTTTCCTCTCAGTCATTGATAATTAGATTTCCTAGCAACAAATACTACAGTAAGATATAAAAAGACTGAAGATATTTAGTTACACATGCTGAGTTCAGATTCTTTGTATGTTAGAGCTAAAAATGGGTATTAATGGAGAGCAGTAAAAAGAAAATTTGATTGTAAGAAGCTAGGCATTTTTGTGAGTAGTCTACAAAAAGAAAATCCAAAATGTAATCAGATCATAAAAACTGAACATGGTTTGAATATTATGAAAAAATGCATCAAAATATGTATGCCTCAAGACAGACTATGTGAATAGTTGTGTGTGTGACAGGACAATGTTCAACCATTAGTGAATCCTGCAATTAATGTAAAGTAGGTGGTTATATATATATATATATATATATATATATATATATATATATATATATATATATATATATATATATATATATATATATATATATATATATATATATA
>JAANDH010000447.1:59997-93656 GCA_011799765.1 Nymphaea thermarum
TGTTGAAATGAAGAAGTGGTTGAAATTATGAATTATTGTGGAGTTGATAAAGAATCTCTAAAGATCAGACCTACCTATTAGAAATTTGCAAACCAAAAATCTGTTGAACATTAAGTGATTACTGCCAATTTATGCTCATGATAGATCTAGAATAGTTTAGTAATTCAATTGAAGCTAGTTATGAAAGCAAGCCTTTGTAGAATAAATGATGCAGTTACCTTCTAATATAACGTCACCGAGATTGTCAGAAATGTGTGGTGGTATTCTATAAAGGATGACTTAAGATTAGTGCTTAAATGACTAAAAATGTAGTTGCAACTTAGCGGGTTCAACATATTGCTATCCACCAAACAATGTATTTACTAGACTTGTATAGTAGAGTTGTAACACGTTATGTGTGGGATGCTAAAGGTGCATGTATAAGTGGGAGTGAAGATGAAAATAGTAGATTGCTGTAGAGTTCAACTTCCAGCTATAGTACGGATCCTACACCTTTCCAGAAGTTGTTAATTGCTATTTAATACTAAAAATTGAGTAGAAATCACAGAAAGAACTGAACGAATTTACAACATGGTAGAAATCGAAATATAACTTTTTAGTTCTATTATGGCGGCTGACTACATTTGGTTTTACTGAGTATTGATTAGTATCACATAGTTATGCACATCAATTTCTATCTGATTAGAAAAACTCTGATTCCTTGTATATTTTCTACGCCATTAAAACTATGAATTGGACAACTCTTGAGACAAACAGCATTCCAGCAACAACACACACACACACACACACATATATAACATGGTAGACCACATTATGGTGAGGAAAATATACAAAGAATTGAAATTTGTCTAATCAAATAGAAATTGATGTGCATAACCACGTGATACTCAATAAAACCAAATGTGGTCAGCCACCATAATACCATGTACTGGACAACTCTTGAGACAAACAACATTCCAGCAACGACATATATATATATATATAATATATATAAAGAGAGAGAGAGAGAGAGAGAGAGAGAGTCCCTGAATGGCGACTCTACAATTTTGATATATATATATATATATATATATATATATATAAAGAGAGAGAGAGAGAGTCCCTGAATGGCGACTCTACAATTTTGTGATACCAAGGTACACCAAACAATGATAATATGATTGGATGCCATTTGTCAGTCATCGTCAATTAAAAAAAAAAAAAACTTGACCTCTCTTTCCTTCTCACTTTCCCCCTCTCACCCACCCTCTTCCTCTCAGTTCCCTCACTCTCACCCCTTGCCCTTGGCCCCTTGCTCATCCTCACCTTCCCCGCCCTCTCACCCTCACCCTCTTGCCTCTCTCGCTCCTTACCCTCCCTCTCACCCCTTGCCCTCCCTTTCCCTCTCGCCTTGTTCTGCCCTCGCCCCTCATCTTCTCTCCACTCGCCCTCCCTCTCCCTCTCACATCTCCATCCACACTCCCTGTCATCATCAACTGGACTAAAGCCCCCTTCTACAACAGAGGAAATCTGTGTTGGATAGCCCATGCAATCCCTCTTGCCTTTGTTTATTGCATTTATCCATCTTGCCTCAATCTGCCACTGCCCTCCCCCATCTCGTTTTCTCATCAAAAGCTCCCTAATCGAGATGATCATCATGTACAAAACCCTAACCCCTATCTGTCTTGCTGAAGAATAGGCATGGCATTTGTTGATCTCTAACCTCAATCCAATGGTAGAACCCCCCCCCCCCCCCAACCGAAAAAAAAAAAAAAAAAGAAAATTCGTTCCCATCTGCCTTGGTTAGTCTTGAGCCATTTCACATAAATTAATTTTTTTTTGCTATATGAATTTGAAGTGTTTCTCATATGCCAAGTCAGTTCAAGATTGATAATCTGAGCTATAATTTTTAATTCAATGATTCAATTAATCTACAACTGTGGCTTATTTCTTTTCAAGTTTAGCCTGAGACTATGTGATGTCTAGAGGGGTTAGTTTGTACCGATATGGACTTTGAAACAGATATTTCTCTAATGCCAAAAAAATTACTCCCTAAATAACATGAATTACTAACTTCTATCAAAAGTATCTTAATGTACAAGGAGAATGATGTTAGTAACTTCCTTGTGCACGTAAAGCAACTATTAGTAACTCAGCTCTAAAGCATTGTCCTACACAAATCTGAGGTTTCTTAGATCCAAACAACTAAAGGGAACCACAATTGAAGGTTTTACACCAAGAAACAATTGAAGCAAGACATGGGAGGCTTTTTCACCTCCTAAGTTAGTAATCATATAATTCCAAAGGACTTGACAGTTCCTCGTCATCTAATAAAAGAAGACATGCAATTAAACATAAACCTCTATTTCTTTTGTTTGCCATTTGGATCCAAGTGAAATGTAAGTGGCAACATATGGTTAGCATAGTTCACAGTTTGGATCTTTACCTTGATGAAAGACAAAGTACCCATGATCTCAAATGCCCAAAAAGATGTTCTTCAACTTAATTTTCCCCTTTGTGTGATCTATGTGCACTCCTAAGGCCATGTGGTGTTGTTCCATAGGGCACTGCTACTTGCTTCCTTTTCCATCTTCCCATTTACTAATGCCATTGATTAAGATGAGAGAAGAAATTCGTAAGATGGTTATTTTCAGTTATTTTGAGCTACATTATCCCAAAATCTTGTAGATCTACCAACGTCAATGGTGAAAGTTGAGCATCCACTTTAGAATTGATTTTCGACAACCCTATATATAAAATAATATGAGTTTTAGTTTTGAAACTTCATAAGTTCTGGTTTTGTTTGACATTGATTTTGAAATCCCTTACATTAATGGTTGTAAACAACATGGCTTGAATTTGAGGGCTTGCATTATTTTGCTTGTACTGCTAATACGTTTACAAGCATATTATTGAAAGAAAGTACACACAACATTCAATCACAAGTGCAATGGCAAGCTCTTTTGTCTATTAGTTGCATCACTGAAATGTTGATATACACCACTAGTTAGAGTTGTTAAATGTGTGAGAATTATGTATGTGACTTCCTCGTGCTCCTGTTAATTGCCTTTAGTACTAAGATATTGAACTTTGTCTAATCATGTAATTTGTAATTACTTTAGGATGCAACAAAGTTTTGTAGATGTTGTCAATTATGTCATAAAAAGATGGTTCACATGTTGTAAGAAAAGAAAACAGAAGCTTTTTGATCAATGAACTAAACCATGCTTAAAGAGCAATGCATGATCTAGTGCACAAAGATGAAACTAAACAAGTTTGGCAAAGTTACAAGGACTTGATTGAAGGCATGAGTCAGCTGAATATTTCCAATATTGTAAATTTGGATGTAAATCAATAGTGGTTTACAATGTTTTTCTTGTTAAGAAATGTTATATGGTGCATATAAAGAAAACTCATATTTCTTGCCGTTGTTGATCGAGACATGAAATTTGAATATTTCCTTTACAATTTAATTTGGTTACCCAAGTTACATGTGAGCTAAATGTGTATTGTTGGGGAAATGATTATAGGTATGTTTTTTAGCATTCTTACATGAACTGAGCCGCAGTTTCTACATGTCTACAAGAACAACATATATTTGTGTAACATTGAATGATGTTCTTTTAATACACATGATTAGTAGCCAAATTTTAGCCATCCATTACAAAAATGAACGGTATAGTGAATCCTATGTCATGTTAATAGTAACAACATAAGTGTGGATAAAAAATGGAGCACAGAAAGCAAGCCAATGGTGGAGCATAGTAAGTCAATGGTGTACAACTTCTTTTCCAACTCTTGTTTGTATGCACGTGTACAAATAAATTTACATGACAAACATAATAAGTACATGTTGCAAGTTGGGTCTATAAACAACACATCACTCTTGCTTTGACTAATCATATAGCACAATTTACAAACCAGGCAGACACGACACAAGTTTTCATAACAATCTGAAGCAGCTTTCGAGAGCCACTCAAATCACTTTCCATTCCTTATAGAGATGCATCCGGTTCAAAATCGACAATTAAGTTAAATGAATAACATACCAAAAATAATGCCATTAGATATAAAAAAACAATTTTACCTTCATGTGTTTTCCTCTTTAGATAGTTTCTCTTATCATGACCTATTCCTCCACATGAATAGCAACTGCGTTGTTTCACCACATCATTATCAGTTTAAGCATTTTTGCAATCACATGAGGAAAAAAACTACAAATGTAATAAAGCCTTAGAAATAAAAAGCAAATTTATCCTGCTTTCATTTGTATGGGACATGTGCAAGAATCATGTCCATGTTTCCTACAAGTGGTGCACATTCTTACTATTTTAGATCGTTCGATTCCTGACACAATTCACTTTGCAGTTCCCTTAATATAAACTAGTCCCTGTGCAATATCATTATTTGTACGAGTGTCACCAGTCTCCACTTTCTAGGAAGGTACATCGCTAAACATCTTCTTAGCATCCTCTTTTGTCTCTCCTAGGTTCCAGCAACTTCTCAAATACATCCATTGCATCATCATAGCATTTATCATCCGACAACACTTCATTAATGCACTTTTTTGCCTTCACATGAAGGAAAATTTTCTTCACTAACATAGATGATTTTGTGTCTAGCAATGAATAAGATACTGAATCTGTTTTTCCAATACCTTTCTTAGCCAGTCTCATCCATCTCTTAAGTACATATGCCTTTGGATAGTTTTTTTTATGTGTTTTACATTCAATATTTTAAGCAGATCCAATAGACAATGCCCATATGTTCCCATAATTTTCAACGACAACTTGACATCACTGATTGCTAGGATCGTATGAAATTGTGTACTCTTTATATACTTCATTTGCACTACCATTTTCTACTTGTTGTTTGATATGATATTCTTTTGTCCCATCTGCATGTTGATCCACTCTATATGAGCAACCTATGCAATCTGAGAACTCATTCTTTAGATTTTTTTAAATATTGAAGGACTAAATGTATCTCGAAAATACGATTCTAGGATAACACTGGTTGGTTCAACTTCTTTATTCATTTTGAAGTCTAACTACTTCTCAATGTGTTGTTGTCTATCAGTGGCCTCTTCATATTTTGAAACAAATTTATTCAAAGATGTACGTGGAGTAAACCAACTCTTAAAATAATGATTCATACTTTTACTTTGCTATGTCATAGACATACTGATGCAATAAAAAAACTAAGATTAAGGAATCTTAGTCCTACTGCATCCAACTCTAAGCTAATAACTATGCTTAAACTAACTAAACTAAACTAAAACTAACTAAAACTCAAGCAAATGAACAAAGAACATGAAAAAACAAAGAAAACAACATAACACTTCATTTCTTTCAACTTTTCTTCACTGTGTTACAAAATGACCCATGTCCCTTTATATAGAGAAAGGGATGGATTTCGGATCCGGATCCATTTAATAAGTACCACAAATCTAATTAGATCCATTACATGATTTGATTATGCTTCCATTTGCATCAGACTCCCCTAGTTGGAGAAGAGTCGCCCTCGACGAGTTTAAATCTTTCATTCTGTCAAAATGATTCTTCACCTTAGAAGTGTGAAAAAGATTTGGATCTGCTGAACAAAAGGTCCCCATTGCTCGCCTTCGTATACTACAGTGGTGCTCCACTCACAATCTTCTGATGATGATCAAGGTGGCGGCTTCGGTGGTGGCTTTGGAGAAGGAACCCAAGCTTGGACATGATTTATAGGCGTTCCCAAATCAGATCCGTTCTCAAATGATGGAAGGAATTGGGTTAGACTTAGAATAGGAGGCAACATCGAATCCAAACAGGGTCTAAAAGGGGCATTTAGGTATTTTGGATCCGGGTCCGAACCCATATGACCCTGAATCGCGCGATACGGGCCCGAATCGGATCCAAAACCCGGTTCGACTTGAACCGGTCCCCAAAGGGACCGGCTCAAACCCTCGAGCGGTAGCTCGAGGCACCGCTCGAGTTTCCCCCTTTCCGCCTCAAACAGAGGCGAAAGGGGCAAACCAGAGGGCGGAGGGTGGGCGCCCACCGCCACCCAACCATCTTGTCCGAATGGGAAAGGAGGCGGAAGGTGGCTATCTGTCACCTCAAGTCCGCCGGCGGGCGGCAAATCGGCGAGCGTAGGCCGATCGGATGGTGGTGCCTCTTGATTACTACTGCCAGTTGCAGAAGGAATGAAGGGGCTTTCGTGAACCCTGGCGACATTCCCTACAACCCCAAAGGCCGGCGACGAGAATGGCGACGTCCGCTGCACCTCTCCTTGCGCAACGGGAGGACCTAGCGTTGACAGCGCTCCCTTTGCCAGAAACGGCGCCTTCGTCTGCTCCCAGGTGGGCAGGCCAACGACGGTCGGAACTTCCGCCTGATGATGGGTAGAAGACGGGGTTGAATCTTCGTCTCCCTCGGGAGAAAGCAGTGGAACTCTGGTGGGCAGCCTTGACGCTTGATTTGGTACGACTGCTAGCAATGGAGCTCTGGCGGGAATCCCCTCCATTGATGCATAATCGTGATTCCAGAGTCCCCCCAAAACCCCAGTGCCTTTCTTAGGGAAGCCCGGCTGAAACTCGCCCCTTCTAGCTTCCATGGCTGGATGGACGTCTACTACAACAAATCTCTAACCACATTGTGGGTTCTGCATAGCCAAGCAGACCATTTCCATCATTTCCCTGAGTTCATTCAGAGAGTCTCCCAGTCCATCCACCTTTCTGGTAAAAACAGCAACTTCTTGTTGTAGGCAAGATAAATCAGATTCCTGTTGCAGCAAGGTTTGCCGAATTTGATCCTTCATGTTGATGAAAGCCTCGCTCTGATACCACTTGATGCAATAAAAAAACTAAGATTAAGGAATCTTAGTCCTACTGCATCCAACTCTAAGCTAATAACTATGCTTAAACTAACTAAACTAAACTAAAACTAACTAAAACTCAAGCAAATGAACAAAGAACATGAAAAAACAAAGAAAACAACATAACACTTCATTTCTTTCAACTTTTCTTCACTGTGTTACAAAATGACCCACGTCCCTTTATATAGAGAAAGGGATGGATTTCGGATCCGGATCCATTTAATAAGTACCACAAATCTAATTAGATCCATTACATAATTTGATTATGCTTTCATTTGCATCACATACCTACCATAAAAATGTCATTATAATATGGCTTCACCCATGTATGTCATTGTTTCCACAAAGTTGTTGCCCAATCAATGGTTCAAATATTTCAAGATCATTTCCTCCCATCTACTTTCAAATTCTTCACTTGTATCTGACTTGAAGAACCACACACCCCATAACTGTTTAAATTATTGGTTATGTTTTTTATAGATCACCAACATAAGTTGGTACTTTCATAAATGTTAAGATATGTTTATAATCAGTTTTAGGTTTAAGAGGGTACTTTTGTAATAAACCTTTCTTTTATGGTTCTCTTGTATTTTCACCCTCTCCTCTAGTCTATATAAAGAGGAGTTAGGGCAGATTTCGAGGTTAATCAAATTCTTTTCCTTTCAAACTTTATCATGGTATCAGAGCGGGAGTCGACTCCTTCTCTTCAGCGTGTCATCGTCGCCTGACCGGCGCCAGCCGCCGCCTCATCGGCGCCAGCTGCCGCCGCCCCATCGTCATCCTCTGTTGTCCACCCGCCGTCCGTCGCTCATCGCCATCCGCCGCCCCATTGTCGTCCTCTGCTGTCCGCCCGCCGTCCGTCGCTCATCGCCATCGACCGCCGTCGCCCGCCTTCTGCCGCCCGTCGCCCTCACCGTCGCCATTGACCCACTGCTCGTCGCTTCCTGCCACTCGTCGCTTCTCTCCACCTCCGTCACTGTCTGACGTCGCCCTTCTCCGACGTCCGCTAGTTGCTGTCCTCCACTTCTGCCACCTGCTCGCTGCCACCGCCCGCTCGCTGCCGCCGCCCGTTGATTGTCTTTCGCAGCTAGCCTCCACTTGCCGCCGTCTTGCTCTCTGCTCTTTGCTGCTCGCCGATGGATCTGAGTTCATCGCCTACACACCCGTGCTCATTCCAGCGCCGTATGCCGTCTTCTTTGGTAACATCGCTTGCCATTTTTCTTCGTTCTTCCTCGTGAGCTACGGTGTCATCAGTTCCTTTTTATGGGCATCAGTTTTCTGTCATGTTTGTCGTCTGCCGCCTGAGTTCATCTTAGGTTTATGAGATTCAGTTTTCTTCAGCCGATCAGATGCATGCGTCATGTACTTCATTTGACTGCATTTTGGGCAATGTTCGTTTGATGATCAGATTGTTGTTTTTATATATGTGACTGTATTTTATTTCCCTGCACTTCCTATTCCGTGGCTCGGTTTCCTCCTTTGAGTTAGAAGATGTCTGAAATCAGCAGTGACACTAATACCTCTTCCTTTGTATCGTCGGGAGAGATGAAGAGTTCCCCGTTTTCCAGCTTTATTACCAAAATGAATGGAGGTAATTATGAGATGTGGGCAATGCAAGTGAAACGAACTTTGATTGCCCATGACAAGGAACATCTTATATTGGAGCCCGAGCCCGTACAGAAGGTAGGCAAATATGTTACTTGGTTTAAAGATAACTCTCTAGTTATGGTATGGATTGTTGGCACTCTTTCTCAAGACATTGCCAATGAAGTCTTGCACAAGGAAAGTGCAAAGGATATGTGGGATTCTCTTGCAGCCACTTATTTGCAAGCAAGAAATGAAACAAGAATTATGCAGCTACATCATGACATTCATCAGATGCGCCAAGATGGTCGGCCTCTTCATACTTACTATTCTAGTCTCAAGTCCATGTTTGAGAGACTAAACAGCTACTTTCTTGCATGTAAGTGTGAGCAACAGAAGGCATATAGAGATATGCTTATGGTAGGAGTATTCCTCTCGGGATTAGATTTGGTTTATGAATCAGTGAAGAATCAGATGCTTACTAGTCCCTCGATTCCTCCTATTGATGAGGCTTATAGTAGAATGAGCAGAATTCCAATCCCTACAGCGACTGTTCCTGATACCACTTCTGCTATGCTTGCTACTCGTGGCAGAGGTGGGTCCTTCTTTGCTAGAGGACGAGGAGGCCGTGGTCGTGGAAATACGACTTCGCGTCCTGTATGTCAGTTTTGTCATCGCATTGGTCACACTGTGGATAAGTGTTGGCAGAAACATGGTCGTCCTGCTTTTGCAAATCAGACTGCATCTACTGAGTCCCCAGAGCAGCCTAAGGCGCAGCATACTGCCCCCTCCAGTGAGTTACGTGTAGATGATCTTCTCTCTCAGTTGCGAAGCTTGATTAGAGATAGACCTCAGCATGCTCCTGATCTGACCACCTCTACTATCACTACTGCTACTAGTGCTTCTTCTTCTGGTATGTATTCTGCCTATACAGTTTGTCCTCCTACTGACACGACAAATTTGCTCATTGATTCTGGTGCATCGACACATCTATGTGGAGACAAGGCACAGTTTACTTCTTATGTCTCTGCTCCACCTGGTCGCTCAGTTATTCTAGCAGATGGGAAATATTCTCCAGTTGTTGGACATGGAGAGGTCCAACTTACTTCGTCATTGCCGTTGCAACATGTTCTTCATGCACCAGAATTCCCACATAGCCTACTTTCTATCAGTCAGATTACCAGAGATTTGAACTGTCGTGCTATATTTGACTCCTCTTCTCTTGTGTTTCAGGATATACTGACGGGCAGGGTGATTGGCAGTAGCCGTGAACAGGGAGGTCTCTACAGGCTAGTGCACCCCATTCCATTTGCTGGGTCTACCTCTTCGGGGTCATCCTCGTCTTCAGCCTATACTTGGCATTTGCGTTTTGGACATCTACCATTTCAGAAACTACTGCATGTTATTCCTCAACTGTCTCCTAAGTCATCCTTTCAATGTGAGTCTTGTCAGTTGGGCAAGCATCATCGGTCATCGTTTCCTCTGTGGCCCGGTAGAAGTAGCCAGTCTGTGTTTGAGTTACTTCATTTTGATGTTTGGGGCCCGAGTCGTACACCTGACCTTCAAGGTCATAGGTATTATCTTGTTGCTGTCGATGACCACAGTCGTGTTAGTTGGGTTTTTCTTATGAAGAATAAATCTGAAGTCGGTCCTGTAATCAAAAATTTTATCAATGAAATTCTGACTCAGTTTGATACTTGTGTCAAAACTGTGCGTTCTGACAATGCTCTTGAATTTTGTGCTTCTTCTCTCGAGCAATTCTTCAAAGATAATGGTATCATCCACCAAACCTCTTGTGCTTATACCTCCCAACAAAATGGGGTTGCAGAAAGAAAATACCGTCATATACTTGATGTTGCCCGTACTATCATCATACATAGCCATGTTTCCCATTCGTACTGGGGCGATGTTGTTCTCACCGCATGCTATCTTATTAATCGCATGCCGTCATCTGTGTTGGGAGACCTTGTTCCTATCTCTGTCCTCTTTCCTGACAGAGAATTGTTTTCTGTTCCACCTCGTGTTTTTGGATGTGTTGCCTTTGTCCAGTTGCTTGGTCCTGAGAGAGATAAGTTGTCTCATCGGGCCATCAAGGCGATCTTTGTTGGTTATTCCTGCACTCAAAAGGGATATCGATGTTATGATCCTTCTACTCATCGGTATTATGTGAGTGTTGATGTTACATTCTTTGAGTCTACCTCATTTTTCTCTCCCAATGGAACTCAATTACGGGCACCTGAATTGAGTGATGAAGTCCATCTTCCTTTACCTCTCCTGAGTTGTCCAAAACCGGTTGATTCACGTTTTGGGGCTGTCTACCAACGTCGTACTAGACCTGTTGCGCCTGCTCCCTGTGCACCTGTGCCTTCACCCCACATGCCCAAGGTAATTCCTGAACACACCACTACTGACGATTCTTTATGTGATGATGATGCCACAGGAGAATATCACGAGCATGCTCATGCTCCTAATGACCTTGATATGCCCATTGCACAAAGGAAAGGCAAACGCAGTTGCACTTTGCATCCTATCTCTAGTCATTTATCCATGGACAGACTCACTCCTACATACCGACAGTTCGTCAAGGGGCTGTCGGCTGTTGCACTTCCACAGACGCATATGGATGCTCTCTCTGATCCAAAATGGGCTGCAGCTATGCAAGAAGAGATGGCTGCTCTTCAGTCTCGAGGCACCTGGACGCTTGTTACTCCTTCAGCGGATACAGCTATTGTTGGTTGTCGATGGGTCTTTACTATCAAATACAGAGCGGATGGCAGCATTGAGAGATATAAGGCTCGCCTAGTTGCTAAAGGCTATACCCAAACTTATGAGGTTGATTATTATGATACCTTCTCTCCTGTGGCACGACATGCTTCTTTACGGATTCTCCTTGTTGTGGCTGTCAGCAAGAATTGGTCTCTGTCACAACTTGATGTCAAAAATGCCTTTCTCTATGGTGACTTACATGAAGAAGTGTATATGCAGCAACCACCAGGGTTTGTTGCTGAGGGGGAGTGTCAGAAAGTGTGCAGATTGCGAAAGGCGATTTATGGTCTGAAACAAAGTCCTCGAGCTTGGTTTCAGAAATTATCAGAGCACATTGAAAATGAGGGCTTCCGACGTTCTTCGGCAGATCATTCCCTCTTTGTCAAGAAGACTTCTACAGGTACAGTGATAGTTCTTGTCTATGTTGATGATATCATTGTTACAGGGGATGATGATCAGGGGATTTGCAACATCAAGAATGTCCTTGGACAGCACTTTGTCACCAAAGACCTTGGTGAACTACGCTACTTCCTCGGTATTGAGTTTGCTAGAAATCGAAAGGGCCTTATCATGTGCCAGAGGAAATACGTTACTGATGTGTTGCAAGAGACAGGGATGCTGGGGTGTCGACCTGCATCCACGCCTATGGATATTAATTCTCGCTTGTATGATGATGATACTGAAGATGTTGATGCGAGACAGTATAGAGGGGTTGTTGGGAAGCTCTTATACATCACTATCACTCGACCTGACATTGCCTATGTTGTTAGCAGGGTGAGTCAATTTATGGATAAGCCCAAGAAAGTTCATTGGGATGCCGCTATGATGATTCTGAGGTATCTAAAGAATTCACCAAGAAAGGGACTCCTCTTCCACAGTGGTACCTTACTTACTATATCCGTGTATGTTGATGATGACTATGCAGGATGCCCCTCGGACAGAAAATCCACTACTGAATTTTGTGTGTTTATTGGATCTAACTTGGTTACATGGAAGAGTAAGAAGCAAACAGTGGTCGCCAGATCAAGTGCTGAATCTGAGTATAGAGTTATGGCTCAGGCTACTGCTGAAGTCATGTGGGTTAGATCATTGATGTTGGATCTAACTGTCGAAGTACCTCTTCCTATGCAGTTGTTATGTGATAACAAGGCTGCCCTTTTTATTGCTAATAATCTGGCGTTTCATGAGAGAACCAAGCATGTTGAAGTAGATTGTCACTATACCAGAGACATCATTCAAAAGGGGTTTGTAAGTACCTCACATGTTCCATCTACAGGGCAGACGGCTGATATCTTCACTAAGGCTCTTGCAAGGGGACCATTCCAAAGCTGTTGTTCCAAGTTGAGCTTATTTGACATATACGCTCCAACTTGAGGGGGAGTGTTAAGATATGTTTATAATCAGTTTTAGGTTTAAGAGGGTACTTTTGTAATAAACCTTTCTTTTATGGTTCTCTTGTATTTTTACCCTCTCCTCTAGTCTATATAAAGAGGAGTTAGGGCAGATTTCGAGGTTAATCAAATTCTTTTCCTCTCAAACTTTATCAATAAATATATGTAATTTACAGTATTTGTGCACCATATTTAGAAATACTTCTTTTATTGTAGCCCTCATTGTAACATCTTGATTGGTCAAAAATGACACTGGATCTATGGCATATGTTGCCTCCTCTTCAATAATTGTGTCATCTACTTCAACTTCTATATCTTTTATAAGATCATTACCATCCAATATTGCCATCATTTCATTCACGTCTAGCAAAGGCATGGCTTCACTTCTCTTTGCTGACATGTTCAATTTCCTTGCAAATAGAACTAAAAGAACCGAAACTCTGAAATATATTTGACAACATTCGTTCCTCACCAAGAACATACATATGCATGGTACATGCATATTATATGTTAAATGAGTTGGATTTCGCATTACATGCAAGAATCCATCCAGAATAACATGGTACATGCATATTGTAGTAGCTAGTATCCACCTTGTTATTGGGTTTAACAACCAGATATACCTTAAGAGTTGTACTGGCATGAAATAGATTGTGTATAAAAAGTACAAAAATAAAAGTATCACATGATGATCATGTTTTAAACTCAATAACTCCTACTAGATATGTGCCTATGTAAGTGATAGTAACCACTATTGAAGGCCAAAGTGATCGAGAGAACAAAAAGGAGGATGCAAGCAGAAAGAAGGATGCAAGCAGGTGTTGTAGTTTCAACCTCTAAAAGGTAGTGTTGTTGTTTCCAACTTCTCTGGATTTTCTATCGGATCTTCATTTATTAACCACAAGAGACTACAACAAAATAAAACACATTCATCATCTCATTAATATTCATGATATATTAACGATTTAAAGATGTATATGACAAATAAGCGACTAAAAATTTTTACAAACAAAAGAGAAGTTTGTTGTGAGATATGAAACAAGTTTCCAAAACATGCTTGACACTCAACCCTGGAGATGTGTTTTCTACACACAGGTACATTTTTTTAGTAACAATTACTCATGATATGAGATTCACAAGTGGATGTTCTATGCACTCTTTCCACTTCTAAACATCAATTTAAGTAGTATGTAATAATCTTTAGATGGATCTTTGAGTAGAGTCTGCTATACTTTTTCTATTTCTTATTTCTATGTATTTGAGAGTTTGATCCTTTCGTAATTTGAATTCTTGTTTCCTCTACTTAGAAAGACGTCAAGCAATGCATGGTGTTGCAGTTGGTGTTTTCTCCTAGAGTTATAAACAAGTTTATAATTAAGAATGGTTAATGTAATGGTGGGATCACATTAGAAAATAACATTAGGAATTATATATATCTTGTTGAAACAAATATATGTACTTTTATATGGATAAAATTATAAATGGAATGCTAAAATAGAAAATATGCTAATTGAACTTGGAGACTCAGAAATGTCACTTATATCCTGTTTTCTTTGAGTTTTTCCTTCTAGGACACCTCCTATTAGATATGTGCATTTTTTTTTTCATATTATGATTACAGATGCAGTACTCTTTTGGGCATCAAATGTTTTTGAACTCATGCATCAGCAATTTCAGGCTACTAAAAATTGTCGTTAAGTGCATTCAACATAATCTAACTTGGAAATTTAGCAAAAACTTGGATTCCTTTTCCTTTTTCAATGAAAGGCATCAATTAGGTCCATGATACGTTCCATACACAATAAAAGTGTTGGTGTAGATAAAAGTATGAAAAGCTATATAGCTTGTGTACGAAGTTTAAGCAATCCATAGACATGAACAAGAAAAATGAGAATCATGCGTCGGAAAATGCAATGAACCAATTACGGGTGGAATGCAATGGGTGTAAAAATGGGACATACCTATGGATGGGCCAGCTGATGCAGATTTCCTCTGATGTAGAAGGGGGCTTTAGTTTAGCTGACGACAAAAAGTGGTTAGAGGGAGAGCAGTTGGGGAGGGGAGAGAGAGTGTGGATGGGGAGGTGAGAGGAAAAGGGAGGGCAAGGGGCAAGGGCGAGAGGGGGAGGGCAAGGGCGAGAGGGGGAGGGCAAGGGGCGAGGGTGAGGAAGGTGGGAGGGAGAGCATGGGCGAGAGGGAAAGGGAGGTTGGGATTTTTTTAAAAAAAATTGATGATGGTTGTCCAATGGTGTCCAATCAGATTGCCATCATTTGGTGTCCTCTAGTGTCACGAAATTGTAGAATCATATATATATATATATATATATATATATATATATATATATATATATATATATATATATATATATATATATATATATATATATATATATATATATATTTTTTTTTTTTTTTTTGTGTGTGTGAACAGTGACTATCTCATTGTAAAATTAGAGTAAGGTTTTGAGTTGAAGTTTCATTAATAGTTTGATCTGGTTTAAGAGAGATCTCGTTGATGATTGTCCAATGGTGTCCAATCAGATTGCCATCATTTGGTGTCCTCTAGTGTCACGAAATCGTAGAGTCATTATATATATATATATATATATATATATATATATATATATATATATATATATATATATATATATATATATATATATATATATATATATATATATTGTGTGTGTGTGTGTGTGAACAGTGACTATCTCATTGTAAAATTGGAGTAAGGTTTTGAGTTGAAGTTTCATTAACAGTTTGATCTGGTTTAAGAGAGATCTCTTTACCTTTGGATATAAGTGCCACTACAAATATTTGCACTCTATATGCTTAGAGAAAATCTTACTAGGAAATTTATGATCCTCCGTATTTTGGTATATAGTATCCCATGATCTTGTTCCTTAACACTCGGAAAAGGTCGTCAGCTATATTGGTTTAATATTAGAAATTGTGCCCAAGGTCAGCATTCTGTGGAAGAACATTATAAAATGTTTCACTTGGGAAAATATAGTAAGCTATATTTGTTGTGGCATGAAGGCACTTTGGCCACTCATTCCTAAATTTGCACTTGATTGCCCATATGTGTGAACAGTGACTATCTCATTGTAAAATTGGAGTAAGGTTTTGAGTTGAAGTTTCATTACAGTTTGATCTGGTTTAAGAGAGATCTCTTTACCTTTGGATATAAGTGCCACTACAAATATTTGCACTCTATATGCTTAGAGAAAATCTTACTAGGAAATTACGATCCTCCGTATTTTGGTATATAGTATCCCATGATCTTGTTCCTTAACACTCGGGAAAAGGTAGTCAGCTATATTGGTTTAATATTAGAAATTGTGCCCAAGGTCAGCATTCTATGGAAGAACATTAGAAAATGTTTCACTTGGGAAAATATAGTAAGCTATATTTGTTGTGGCATGAACGCACTTTGGCCACTCATTCCTAGATTTGCACTGGATTGCCCATTGTAAAATTGGAGTAAGGTTTTGAGTTGAAGTTTCATTAATAGTTTGATCTGGTTTAAGAGAGATCTCTTTACCTTTGGATATAAGTGTCACTACAAATATTTGCACTCTATATGCTTAGAGAAAATCTTACTAGGAAATTTATGATCCTCCGTATTTTGGTATATAGTATTCCATGATCTTGTTCCTTAACACTCAGGAAAAGGTAGTCAGCTATATTGGTTTAATATTAGAAATTGTGCCCATTCTGTGGAAGAACATTAGAAAATGTTTCACCTGGAAAAATATAGTAAGCTATATTTGTTGTGGCATGAACGCACTATGGCCACTCATTCCTAAATTTGCACTGGATTGCCCATAGGGTACTTGGCAGCACAAGGGCCCGAGCTTCTATTTTTGTTTTTGTTAGAGAGTGATGTATCTCTTGGTCCCTCAACCTGGGTGCCTAGAGGGGCTGGTCTACCACTTGAGCTAAAGTTAAGTGGTTGGAACTTGTTGCTGCTACAGCGGCGATCTGGGATAGACACTTCACACCGGTCAATCTCGATTTATTTGGATCATTTGGTGAAAATATGTTTTGTTTTGCTTGTGTATTGTGTCCACAAGGTTTCTGCTAATGCTCGTCACGACAACCATGTTTGCTAGTCAATGGACTATCAGCATACCTTTGCAAACCAGAATGGGTTTTATCATTTCCTTTGTGTTAGAAAGCAATGATCACATGGCATGCTTCCTTATTTTGGTATATGGTATTTCATGATGTTGTTCCATAACACTTGGGAAAAGGTAGCCAGCTATATTGGTTTTGTAATACACAAAAAATTTAGTCTTGCATTGAAGATTGTGAAAGATCTTCAAAGGCTTATAAATGGGGTTATTAGATAGATGGTTGTCCTTGTTCTGAGCTTTTTTGGGGTGGAACCGAAACTATTAGGAGGTGGGTTGGGATCTGTCGAACCAGAGGCCCAAGCCTAGAAGTGGGTCAGGTTGTTACAGTAGTATCAGAGTCGGTTCAACACCCATACCCACACACCAGGACGCGTGTACCTTATGGGGTTGGATTATAACACCCCAAAAATTTAGTCCTGTATTAAAGATTGTGAGGATATTAAATAAATGATTGTCCTGATTCCTAGTTTTTTTGGGGTTGGAGTTGAAACTGTAAGGGGGCGGGTTGGGATCCACCGAACCAGGAGCCCAAGCTTAGAAGTGGGTCGGGTTGTTATAGGTTTAGCATTGGAAATTGTGCCCAAGGTCAGCATTCTATGGAAGAATACTAGAAAGTGTTTCACAAACCCAAGTCTTAATACTAAGTGCCTACGAGAACACTGACTATGTCTAATGCAATAAGACATGGGAGTGCACACTAGGTCTGTGGTTGGTGTTGCCCTAGTAGGTTTGTTGTGGAATGAATGCACTTTGGCCACGTTCCTAAATTTGCACTGGATTGCCCATAGGGTACCTCACAGCACAAGGGCCTGAGCTTCTATTTTTGTTTTTGTTAGAGAATGATGCATCTCTTGGTCCCTCAACCTGGGTGCCTAGAGGGGCTGGTCTACCATTTGGGCTAAGGTTAAGTGGTTGGAACTTGCTGCTACAACGGCGATCTGAGATGTCTCAGGAGGCTTCACACAGGTTACTCTCGATTTATTTGGATCATTTGGTGAAAATATGTTTTATTTTGCTTGTGTATTATGTCCACAAAATTTCTGCTGATGCTCGTCACGACAACCATGTTTGCTAGTCAATGGACTATCAATATAGCTTTGTAAACCAGAATGGGTTTTAACATTTCCTTTGTGTTAGGAAGCAATAGTCACATGGTATGGAGTGATGCCCATGGCTCATGGGTGGTAGTCATGAGTCTTTCTAGTGATTGGTTTTGATGTAATAGTATGTTCATTTTGTTGAACCATGCTTCACTCATGGTCAAATATTACAATACTTAGAGTAATATGACTATTCTCTTTGTCCCTATAGGTAATTCTTGATAGATCGGGGATTGTATGATTGACTTCTTCTCTTCTTATGGACTAGCATTGGCAACCTAGGCATTGCATCGAGTATGGGCACTTTGGGGACTTCCTTGTTTGAGTATGAGTGTCCCTACTTAGGATCCAAAGGATGTCACATAGTGTTTTGTTGTTTTGCTGGTTTTTGACTTTGTTTTGTTTTGGTCATTACTCAAGTTGTTTTAACATTGCATGACTCAATGTTCACTTTTGCTAATAAAAAAATTTGTGTCAAAATCTTGGGTTGTGACATCCTCTTTTGCCCAATGCTAAGATTGAATCTTACACCTCGTGATACGAAGCCTTAACTCAATAGTGCATGCACATGGTAATCAATCATATACTATTTGGAGACTTATTGTTCTTTCCCTGTCATATGGGATAACAACTTCCAATTTAAGGGTCATATTGCGTTAGATGCATTATTATGTGTTTTTTAAGGTTAGTTAACATGTAGCAATTTAACTAATTTTCAATCATTTAAGTAAGCTGAGATTAACCTTGATTTTTTCATTTGAAATATGCTTATATGCATCTCTCTGTCTCTCGGTTCAGCATTCTTTTCCACCTAGTGAAGCCCTCTCCCCGTTTCCCTCCATACCCCGACCCTTGTCCTTTCACTTCGGTCCTATATAGTTAGTTGATGGTGTTCCTTGCTTGGTGCCTCTTCAAAGGCACCATATTTCTTGGAGTCTATGACTGTATGGACAACATTCTCCACATTGCTACAGTCAATGTTCATTGGACATTAGTGACATCTTACTAAGCACTTTGACGAATTATGGGTGCTTACGACAAGATTAAGTCTACTTAAAAATGCAATGGTTGTATCAGACAGTAGATGCACTTAATGCATGGGGCGTCTTTTGGACATTAGGTGCTAACGGCTACCTGGCTCATTTACCATTTTCCTTATCTCTAGGTTTCTTTGCAATATTGTTTTGGATTTCTCCCACTCTATGTTGATGGAAGAGCACTACATGCAACTAACCTGCGTTGGTTCGCCAAAGGGATTTATAAGGAGATTATTTTCAATGACCAAGGGAAGCCCTTCCTAATCTCTCTCATCAAAGACAGAAAAACAACCCATCGATGGCTGCCTTGTCCTTCTTCACATCAGATGTTTAGGGGGAGAACATTTGCTCAGTTCCTCAAATTAGGCAATTGGTGGAGCATTAATTCTGCACCACACAATCAATGACATTTTCATTATTGTTCTTACTGTGAATAAGTGAAAACTCGTTTTGGACACATTTGATTACATTTATCACGTGATATGTGGTATGGTTTTGGATATAAATACAATTTCACAATAATGTTCAATATATAAATCAAATATTTTTAATAATTCAAATTAATACTCTGTAAGACCAAGTACCAGTTATAAATTCCATTATTCACTATAACGACCATACATTTTTAAGGTAATTTTTTTTTTCAAAAAAACATAATATGTGAAAATAAACGTTGACCTTTAAGGCCTTAAAACATTCAAAAGTAATCACATATTACCAACCATAAGCACACCATAAACTAAATCTGGTTAATAAGTTCAATGCTACATAGGAAAAACAAACAAAAACATAAGGGGTTTCCAACATCCAACTCCTAAAACATTGTGACTGACTTGAGTATCATAGACTATCACGACAATGCAGCATCCACATCACCACTCCCCTTTAGTCGTGGACACCTAAAAGAGATAGTAGAATGATAACTTGAAACGTTCTTAATACGATGCTACCTTGGTTTAGGAGTTTATAATTTACTTGCAATCAAAGTTAAGATAGGTAAATCATAACTCAAATCCACTAATGTACATGATGATAAAATATCTAGCGACAATGGTAAATCATCATATAAGTCCATCTTGCAGACAAAACATCGATAGATGTATGTAATCATATTATGTATTGGCATACTTACAGCTGCAATTAGTTTTTCTTGTCAAATAACCGTAGGCATTACATGAGTAAAGGGGAAAGAGGGGGAGTAGTTACTACATACGAGGGGGAGCCTAGCAAAGGTGGGTGTGGGGTTGGGTGGTGTGGAAGGACGAGAGAGAGAGAGAGCCGATAAAATGGGAATATATAACAAAATTTGGGGACAAGAGGTCCCCGAGATACATCCGCAAAAAAAAAACAAACCGCAAAAACAGAATCAGGAAAAAAAAATATACAATACAATACAGAGAAAAATAAGAGAGAGGGGAAAGCCGGCGCGGCACCGTCACCTAGCCGCAGACTGACAGCGGCGCTTCAACCGAATGGCAAACTGGACATCCCCTTGTACAATACGAGCCACATAATCTGGCGAAGAGAAGGTGTCCCTGAAGACTCTGTTGTTGCGCTCTTCCCAAATGCGCCACCAAGCTGAAATGAGCCACGGCCTCCAGACATGACCCCATGAAGCAGTTAGGTGGGGGGAAGGACAAAAGAGGAAAAGAAGATGAATGGAAGGTGGGTTTGGAAGACTACTCACAAGAGAAGGCCAGACATAAGCAAGAACACTAGAGAAAAAAGGGCAAGAAGTAAATAGGTGGACTCGAGACTCAGTCGCAACAAGACAAAGGGGACACTGGTTAGCCAAACTGATGCCAAGGCGTTGCAGGTGGTCAAAAGTGTTGATATGGCCAGTAAGAAGAAGCCAGACAAAAGCAACAGCACGGGGAGATGGGCCAAGAGACCAAAGGGACCGGGGTGGGAACAACGCGACAGAAGGGCCAAAAGAGGCCAGGTAGCAAGAAGAAAAGGTGAACTCACGGGTAGGTGAAAGAGGCCAGGATGGGGATGTGGACGATGAGATGTCAGCAAGGCGGAGGAAAAGAGGAAGGACAGAAAGCATGTCGCACCAAAAGTGAGAGGGGGAGGTGTGAGAGATAGAAGTATTCCAGACGCTAGGGGAAGGCAGGTCGAATTTGGAACTAATGAACTGGGTTATAGGAGACTGTTCAGTTGCTAACCGCCACCACCAAGAACATAGAGAAGACTCGCTAGCCCGACTAAGGTTGGTAACCCCAGCACCCCCAAGAAGACGCAGAAAGGCAACCACATCCCAGTGCGCGAGGCGATCCGAAGGTCGATTACCATTCCAAATAAACTTACGAATAAGCTTATCAAATCTTCGCAAAACAGCCACAGGAGGCCGAAAGACAACCAAAGCATGAAGAGGGACCGACGCAAGGCAGTGCTTAGCTAGAGTAATCCGACCTGGGAGATAAAGTAGTTTTCCCTGTCAACATTGAAGGCGATCAGTAAGCTTCTGCTCCACTCCATTCCAAAAGAAAGGTGCAGGAGGCGACAACGTAATCTGAAGTCCCAAGTAGTTCATGGGCAGGCTAGTAGCCTTACACCCAAAGCAAGCTTCAGTGAGAAGCACCGTAGTCGGATCCGCGTGAATGAGGGAAAGATGACATTTGGCAGAATTGATAGAAAGACCCGAGATGAGCTCAAAAACCCGAAGGATGAGCCACGTTCTCACAATCTGTTGGCGGGAAGCACAGCCGAACAGGAGAAAGTCGTCAGCATACTGAATGGTGGAGAAAGTCTGTAAGTGGGGGAGCGAATGAGGTGCGAGGAAGCCAACAACCGTTGCGTGATGGAAAAGCGCAGAAAAGCTCTCAGCAACCAAGTTGAAAAGCAAGGGCGATAACGGGCAACCTTGACGGAGGCCACGCTCGAGACTGAAGAAATCGCCACACTTCCCATTGAAGGAGACCGCAAGCTGGGCCCCAGTGACAAGCGACATGATCCACTGTCTAATCGATGGACCAAAAGCAAAACGGGTGAGGAGGTTAGAAAGGAACTCCCAACTAACCGAGTCAAACGCCTTAGAGATGTCCAACTTAAGGATGAATGAATGAAGCCGTAGACAGTAGAGAGAGTGAACAACCTCATTGGCCAGGACTACCGTGTCCTGCAGACGCTGACCCTTGACGAAAGCAACCTGAAATGGGTTAATGATACAAGGCATGATAGGCGCAAGCCGCAAAGAGAGCAACTTAGCAATAATCTTGTAAGGTGTGCCTAGGATAGAGATCGGGCGAAAGTGGGTGACGTCCGTAGGGTTAAGGTGCTTAGGCACCAAGACGCAGGTAGCTTGATTGAATTCTTTCAGGAAAACGGAATTGGAGGCGAACTCATCGCAAAACACAAACACATCCGCGCTACAAACCTCCCAAAACGTACGAAAATATTCGACAGGGAAACCATCAATGTCAGGCGCCTTACCAGAGCTAAGGGCCCAGACAGCGTTCTTGATCTATTGATGCAGGAAGGGCCGCTCAAGAGAGATCGCACAAGAGACAGAGAGAGGGGAGAAGTGAAAATCCGGCAGCGTGGCACGGAAACGAAGAGGTTTGGAGTAGAAATCCCGGAAATGAGCGCTTAGGGCCGGGAGGATGTCATCACCTAGAAAAACCCTGCCCCCGATATTCATGGACTGGAGCAACGTCTGACGGCGCCTTTGAGAGGCGACCAAGTGCAAGAATCTAGAGTTCTGGTCCCCATGCGCAAGCCAACCCAGCTTAGAGCGCTGCTGCCAGTGGATAGACTCCCTAATTCGCCACTCCTGTGTAAGACACTGCAGACAAAGGAGACGAGAAGACTGAACTGCAGAAATGTTGTCAGAGGCTTGAAGGGACAGGATCTCCTCATCCCATTCGGCCACCTCCAAAAATTTGCCGCTCCAGAAAAAGCGCTTCCAGGCGATGGCTTCCCTCCTGATCAAGTGCAACTTCCGCGAGAGCTTGAAAGCAGCCCACCTACCATCGACTGCACGAGCCCACCAATTAGGGACGGTAGCCACAAAGGAATCATCTCGGAGCCACCAAAGCTCAAAACGGAACCTGGCGTGCCCAATACCAAGCCTACCCCGAAGAAGGGAAAAGAGCAGCGGGGCGTGATCAGACAAGTGCCTCGGACCCAGAACCAAGGAGGACGAAGGAAAAGCAGAGAACAACTTCGGCGAGAGGAAGATACGGTCCAACCTACGTAGGATCGGAGGGTTCCTATTGTTAGACCAAGTGAACGTACCATTTGTCGCAGGCACGTCAAACAGACCGAACTCATCAACGAACGAACGAAAGGCAGACATAGACGGGCCAGAAGTGACAGGGGAGGATGAGTCAGTCGGGCTAAGCAAACAGTTGAAGTCCCCTGCCAGTAGCCAAGGTGAAGCTGCAAGCTGGTGAACCTGATGCAACTCAGCCCACAACTGACCACGCAAAGCCCCAACACAAGGGCCATAGACCGCAGTTACCAAGACTGGCCCATTAGGCCAGAGTCCACTGAGAGAAGCAGAGATAGAGTACCTACCAACATGCACAATATCCCCCGTGAGGGGCGGAGACCACACCAATAGGATGCTGCCAGCAGCTCCCGCAGCTGGAAGGAACCCAAAGGACGGCTGGCGCAACAAAGTACGAACACAAGCGTGAGAGATGACAGGTAACTTGGTCTCGACCACGATTAGCACTGAAGGTCCATGCTGACGGATCCAAGAGGAGAGATACCTACGCCAATAACGGGCACTCAGGCCCCGCACATTCCAACATGCAACCCTCATGGGGAAACCACGTGAAGCGACGCGCGCCTGGTCGCTCTGGCGGCACCAGGAGGGAGGATGGAGGTTGCGGAAGCCCCAATCCTACGCAATTCTCCCCTCAACCTAGCCAGGCTGGAGCGGGAGACCGGTGCCACAGCGGCAACAAAAGAGGAACACAACAAATCAAGTTGCTCCGGCGGAAGAGAGACCTTAAGAGCGTCAAGCGCATCCGGGAGGGAGATGCCTAACTAAACATCCAACAAGGGGGCAACAGGTGGCAACCCATCGGGCAGGGAGTGACCAATCACTGGTCTAGTGCTGGGGCCAGGCAACTGAACATGGGAGGACAAGGGGGCAGAGGTGGGTGCAAACTCAGACCGCAGAGCAGGGGAAAAAGAGCCAACACAAGAAAGGTGGGGGAGGGCAGGGCTAACGGGTGGGAGGGGCAGGTAAGCAGAGTTTTGAGGAGAGCCGCGACTGAGTCTAGGGAGCAGTATATGTAGGGAAGGCAGGACGGAGCTACAACTACTGTCAATAGAAACAGAAGAAACCCAAAGCAGATAGGCAAAGGAGGTCCTGGGTGCAAGGGCGGGCATAGGGGGGCCAGTAACCAAAGTAAAGAGCAACGCACAGGAAACAGAGAGAGAAAGACTGACTGGGGGTGCCAAGACGCCAGAGGCCAAGACAGCGCAGGCTGCGATCGAACAAGAGCAAGCAACAACAACAACCTCACGGGGGCGGCCTGCCGACGGGCGGGCAGTCGAAAGCGACAGTGCGGACGATCGGGCGTCGCCAAGGTCAGACTGATCAACAAGCATCAACTGGTCGGGGCATCCCGAGATGGACTCGCGTGAAGCCCCAACTTGCAAAGCAGGAAAAGGAAATGGCAAGCAGGGTACCTCAAGGGAGCGCGGCAAAGAGCAGGCTAGACTCCTACGCTGAGGAGAGGCTGGCGTCCGCGGTGAGGGAAGCAAGGGCGGAAGCTGCGAAGGCGCCGGAGAGCACTGGTGCGGTGGATCACCTGGGCTATAGATATGCGGAACCTGTACTGAAAAAGGTGGGCCCCGCGCACCAGAATAAGTAGGCCCAGGCCAAGGAAGTCTGAAAGAACCAAAGAACATATAGTTCTCATCCGAAGAGGGTGACTGTTGAACAGCTGGCATGGGAACCTGGACCCAGAAGGAAGAAGTGACCGATGCAAAACCGTGCCGCTGAGCACTTAAAGGCAATGGTATTCAAAGAATAGAGAGAAAGGCAAAGAATAGTGAAAAGAGGAGAAGAGAGAGAGGGAAATGGAGAAAAGGGGCATTCAAGTGGCCTGTCGATGGAATAGACTTAAAGGCAATGGTATTGGATGCTGTTGTACAGAGATTACTAGTTCAGAAGAGGTTCTTCTTTTACTAAATTGAATACTCATCCTTATATGTTCTTATTTAAGCTTAGCCTAGAGCTGTATGAACAAGAGTGAATAATTTCTTCTCTCTTCTTTTGGAAAATATTCCAAATACAATAAATTGGCGGTTGTTACCAATACATTGCTGATATATATATATATATATATATATATATATATATATATATATATATATATATATATATATATATATATATATATATATATATATATATATATATATATATGCACAATTGCTCGTGATTCCCAGTAAATATTGATTAATTTTGTAATAGCCTCCATAAATGTACGATGAGAAGTCCACAGTATTTTTTTTTTTTTTCATTTTTGTAATATGCCCAGTTCTGCATCGGATCTCTTGTTTTCTAAAGCTATGTTTAATAGCCCCATATTTGAGATGCTGGGACATCCGTGTGTTAGATTAAATCCACAACTTAAACAAATGGTAGATTTCTCAATTGAGGATCTCAAATATATGTTACCTTGTAAAAACCACGAATTTGTGATCCAAGAGGATGGGGGGTCTAACTATTTATTCATGGTTTTAAAAGTTTTGGTAGCTTCTGATCCAAGACTATCACGCATAGCCTAACTGTGTTGCTTGTTGAAGATCCTATAGTAGCAACAAAGTTGGAGCTACTACCACTTTGAGGGAGCCAACTTGCAATTAATAAAAAACCTAGAATACCATATTTTGTCATTGGCTTTTCTATTTTAAGCATTACAAACAAATATTAATGGTTATTTTTTCAATGGAAATAAATGGAGTTCATGCACCAAATAATAAAATTTGTAAACATAGCATCCACAAAGTAATTAGTCCAGGTCGAGCACGGGGAATAGAAGTTGAGGAACTAAAAAGGATCACCTTTATTACCCGAATAAAAACCAAGTCTACAACGAGTTTCAATGAAAGAAAAATACAAAAGAAGCAAAAATTTAAAACAAAAACTCTAGAAAAGTATTTTCTTGTTGTGGCTGCACGAATTGCTAATTTTCTTCTTTTGTAGCCTCTCCGTTTTGCACTAATCTCGAAAATAACAAGAGAAACAAGAGACAACCGTAAAATTGAGGTTAGCCCTAAATTATGCACTAATAGATCTTAAAGTAATATAACAATGCAAAAACCTACAGACGTCTATACCTAATATGCCATGTTAACTATCTTAAGCTAGAAAGAAAGAAATGGTGCCTACAAATATGATCCATAAAAAGTTCGAGAAAGAATAGAAGATAACACTTAAAAAGATAAAATAAGAGATGCTTGCCTTCACTTTTCACATATTTACATGAAAGTACACAATAAATTATTTTTTCTATGTTTCCATTATTCTATACGTTCAAACAAGATAAATAAAAAAATTGCAAACTCAAGAAAGAGAAACAAACGAATATTTCCCAACAAAATATAATTCTAGAGGAGTTCAGAAGGGTGTGGGTGTCCCTGTTCGCAGTTGCTTCGAGACGAAGAATATAAATGGAGAAAACACCTGGGAAGGAGGAGTAGTATTCGTGTCATCAGAAAAAGAACTTGCCCATGTGACGTGAGTTGAAGGGAAAGAAAGCAGCGTGGTGGGGACTCTGAACCGGGTCCCGTACGACGGTTGACACTTTTCTCTCTCTCTCTCTCTCTCTCGCACCGTCAAAAATGGTTTCCATCTGAAAACTTTTTCCTCTCCCTGTCTGCATTTTTCTGCAGGCCGTTCTCTCCGCTGTCCTTCCCGGACGCAATCTCTCTCTCTCCCTCTCTCGCTGTGTGTGTGTGTGTGCGTGTCTCTGCGTGTGCCGGTGCGTGGTACGCTTTCTTTTCATTCGCCAGTGATCAGAAGGAAGATCCCTCAGGCAGCGGGTCGCCCTTCCTTGCCTTCCTCACCTAGTGCGCGAAAAGCGGTTCGCCATCCCCTTTTGCCCGAATATGATGCGGTACGATTCTGCGTTAAGTATTCCTTCAAACTTGACTGCATTTGTCGTGGCATGATCGAGTTACCTGTTTCGCGTTTTAATCCTGTTTTGCTATCTGTACCTGATTCCTTTCTTCTGGCTTTCTTTTCAGCGAAAGAGTTTGCTGGTTTTGTTGAAATGGAGGTCATGTCTGTGTAATCAATCACTTCAACACTATTCATTTTTTGAGAACAAAGTCCTTTGCTCGTTGGCGTTCGAGCTAGAGTTGCACAGAGTAAACTTTATTTTGATGTTGGTGCATATATTTTCTGTTTTTGAAGATGTTTATTGACCTGATTCGCAAAGTGGATCCTGGTACCAGATCTTCTCATGCGTCATGCGAGCACGATTAACAGCCTTGTCTTATCGTTGCCCTGTGCGAAAGCTGATCGTTCGTAGGGAATTGAAGCTTGCTCATGGCATACAAGACGGAGATCTCTTGGTTCAAACTGTGGGAGGTGTAAAATGTCAAGGATTTTACGGACTGCTCTGGGTTAATATGGAAATATGATCTTTGTAATTCCGTTGCTCTCAGTCGATGGGGTTTGGCTTTCTGCGAAGAATCTGAAGCGTCGTGGTTTAAAATGGGCAGGTTATCAAGTTACGGAAGCGATGGCTATCCGTTTGAATGCACTAGTGGTCAGTGTTAAAACTAGGCTTAGATCAACTTGCAGTTTTTGCAGATAGCAAAGTGGATTGCGTTTTCCTGAATTTTATGCAAATCATGGAAGGTTTAAAGAGGAATTCCTCTTTGCTGCTTGGTAGGTGGCGTGGTGGTGATCTGAATATGACGGAGCCTCAGCTTTTAGTCTTTGCTTTCTTTGCTGCTGCGATGGTTGGTGCAATCACCATAGTTTACACAATCTTTCAATGGCGGAAAAATATTAGTTTAAACTGGATGAAGGCTGTTGCTAGGACTAAGAAGAACAAAAAAGTGAAAAATAAGATCCCTGCTGTTAGTCATATATGGAATCCGGAGCCAGTAAGCCGTGGAAAAAATTTTAATTGTTGCGTCTGCTTGAAGACAATTTCTCCTCCACAGTCTCTCGGTCCTGTTATATCGTCAGAATGTGTAATTCATATTTGTGATGTTTGTGGTGCCGCAGCACATACAACTTGCTCCCACAAAGCACACAAGGACTGCAAATGTGTCTCCATGATAGGCGCGAAGCAGGTAATGCACCAATGGGCGATCCGGTGGTCAGAAATGACCGACATCCCTGATGAGATTCCCTGCTGTTGCTATTGTGAAGAACCTTGTAGTGGGTCTTTTCTTGGTGGATCCCCAATCTGGAGTTGCTTGTGGTGTCAGAGATTGGTGCATATAGAATGCCACACAAACCTGACGAATGAGATGGGTGAAATTTGTGATCTGGGGTCATTTAGGAGATTGATTATGTCTCCACTTTATGTGAAGCCTTTGAGCTATAAAACAGGCCCAGCTAGTTTTCTAAGTTCAATAACTCATGGTGCAAATGAACTGGCGTCTTCTGTATTTAGAAGTCAGAACAAACGATACAAAAATAGTGGTGAAATATCTGTTGACACCATTACGAGCTCTAATACCACTGATTTATCCACAGATACCAGTTCGTCAGAAGCAAACCCAACAACAAAAAGATCTTTTGTGGATAATGAAGGGTGTAATGGTGCCACCGATGGTGGAAACTTGAAAGTACGTGGTTTGGTTGATGAAAAAATTGATAGAAAGCCAAAGCTACAAGGAAGTGGCTCGTTTGGACGAAATGATGCTTCTCATTCTACGGGAATTGACCGCAAATATGAAATTGTTGACTTGCCCCTTGATGCAAGACCACTTTTAGTTTTCATCAACAAGAAGAGTGGTGCTCAACGTGGTGATACCCTCAGACAGCGTTTAAACATTCTTTTGAATCCTGTACAGGTTATGACTTAATAAACTGTGAAGAAAAAGATATTTCCTATGTTCTTTTGATGTGGTAGATAAGCAATGATAAACTGAACTATTCTTGTCCTTTTGGTTTTTCTTCTTGTGCTTCTCTGTTACTTTTCAACTTGATCTTGCAGTTCTATTCCACAATCCAAGCAATTAGGTGCAGGCACAAACTTTCTTCTATTTAATTGAGCCTGAAATGTTTTTGAGATTAATAATTATCATTTTTCTTTTCTTAAAACGTTCTGCTTATTTGTCAAATTTGAAGTTATTTTCTGTCTTTTGGTCAACCTTATATGTGGTGAAAGGAACCCTTTATTTTTCTATGCTTTGAAGTTTGATGTATTCAGTTAAGGTTCGCTACACATTTATGAGATGGCTGATAGTGTGTTGTTAGCTGTTTATTTTGTTTGACTATTGTTGGTTACTATGATTCTTAGTGTAATAGAGTTGACTCTCTATGGTGTACCTTTTAGAAAATGTGAGGCTGCGCTGATGCAGCATGCTTCCAAACCTTGTGTTAGTTCCACCAACTTTGTAGTGCTTTGTCTTCACTATTATGGTGATTGTGATGAACGGCTGTGCAGAGATTCCTTGATGTGACCTTATGAATTTTTAATGCTTTCTTTTACATTTTTTAAATGCTAGTAATTAACCATTAGTTTCTGTTCTTTTTTATTCTTATCTTGTTCATTTTTGTTGTCCATTAATTCCAAACAACAACGTGATGAATTAGGTGCCAAAGAGAAGTGTTTAGGGAGAGATGAAATTACTAAATATAGATCACTGAAATTTTCTCTAATTAGTATTCAAATTCTCTCTCTCTCTCTCTCTTCTCTTTTCTCTCTCTCTTTCATCCCCCATGTATGTAATTCTTAACTTCTGCAGTTTATATAATCATATCCATGTCCACATGCAGGGGAATAATGTGTGTGTATCAGAGCATAATATTGTGGGTTATAGGTCCATTTCCTCTCTAGTTTGAAAAATGAGCTGATGGCATTACGTGACAACTTTTTGGTTGCAAGCCACTAACAAGTTATTGGTTCATTCATCGAGTAGTCTTCAGCCTTTTGTTGTAGCAATTGTGTTTCCCAACAAGATATACTGCTTCTCTAGAAACTAAACTTCTTTATGTCTGATCCTCTCATAACTCTTCTTGAATCCTGGACTTGCATGCACAAACTCAAAAGAGGTAGGCGATCCTATTCTGTAACTACAGTCAGACCTACAATTCTGCACTTCTACTCACTGGCATTTGCCTGTGTGAAGAACTGCCATGGGAAATATGTAAACTTTTTAGTTTCTCAAGCAAAAGAGGTGCACAAATTATAGTATTATACAAAAAGCACAAGAACCTTATACTCCAAGTAGTTCAGAATTAATAAATAAACAAGTCCATAGAAATAACTCATGTTCTCTTAGCTGTTATGCTGCACATTTTATCTCCATACGACAGTGTTTTACTGTGTTTTCTTCTCTCTCTTTCTATCTGCATGTGATATCCGCCTTCCAGATGTGGAATTCGATTTTGTCACCATTTTTCTCTGACATGAATAATGTTGTCATTTTTTTACGACAACTTCTGTATGGAACTACATGATGTCCTAAATAACAATTGCAAGTTTTCCTTCTCAGGTCATTGAGCTGAGCTCTTTACAGGGGCCAGAAGCTGGCCTTAACTTGTTTAGAGGAGTATCACATTTTAGAATTCTTGTTTGTGGCGGTGATGGAACAGTTGGTTGGGTTCTTGATGCAATTGATAAGCAAAACTATGAGTCACCTCCTCCAGTCGCAATTCTTCCTGCAGGGACTGGCAATGATCTTGCTAGAGTCTTATCCTGGGGTGGTGGTCTTGGTTCAATAGAGAGACAGGGTGGCTTGTCAACATTGTTGCATCATATAGAATATGCAGCAGTTACCATGCTTGATCGCTGGAAGGTTGCCTTTAGACCCCAGAAGGGAAAGCTTGATGTGAGTCAAACTACTAAATATATGAACAATTATCTTGGTGAGTGGACTGATGACTACCATTAGGTTCCATTGATATGAAGTAATAGCTGGTAACCTTTTTGGATCTTTTTTATAAGGAATTGGATGTGATGCTAAAGTTGCACTTGAAATTCATAACCTGCGAGAGGAAAATCCAGAGAAGTTCTATAACCAGGTAAGAACTCCATGTCCTTTCCTTATTGGTTTGTGGTTTATTTAAATCTCCTTTCCTCTTTCACTTGTTAGCTTGCATTTTTTGCCCGATCTCTTTCTTTTCTTTTTTATCACTTCATCCTTGAGTTTGTAGACAGACAAAGAAAGTGAATGCAATTAAATGACCTTCTGTGTGTGTGTGTGTGTGTTTGTAACATGTTTGTGCATGGCCATGTGTATGTTTATCAAATTTCATTTTATGCAAGCTTCTTTTTCTCTTGCTTATTAGCTTGCATTTTATGCAGCTTTTTAGTATCTTGCCTTGTAGTTTAAAACTTTAAAGTAACTCTCTCTCTCTCTCTCTCTCTCTGTGTGTGTCCCTCTTCCTTTACTGTGTAATAAGTGTATGTCTGTGTTTGTTCTTGGCAAATGGCCATGTGCGTATTTATCAGATTGCTTTTTATGCAAGGCTTCTTTTTCCATTACTTATTAGCTTGCATTTTGTGCAGATTTGGTCTTCTTGTTGATTATCTTGTCTTATAGTTTAAACTCATTCACACACACTGTCTCTCTGCATGCTTATAACAATTCTTTTTTCTTTTTTTACTCATTTGGGCATGGCGCCATGGTTGAGGGTGGGGATAACTATACTGGTTCAGCTTTTTGAAAGCCTTCTCAGTGAAAATTCATAGTTGTGGAAGTGGTGCTGGGCACTACAGGAGCAGCAGAAGTACTTTAGTTAACCAAGTTAGAGGCATACAAATCCCTGACTGCTGCTTTTCTCAACTATTAAAACTGGTGAACTGCTTTCGAAAGTAGGCAGTATTCATTATATTGAGTTGGTGTGATCATGTCTCCCCCCTTGAGACCTAACCACGTCATTTTCTTAACATTCGCCAGAAATAGGTAGGGCGAACCCTGCTTTCAATTAAGTTTTTCCTCAAAAATTTTCTGTCCAGGTAATGATTGGATTGGAGTTAGTTGGAGAGGTAGAGAGAGACTTTATGTCCCATTTGTTTCTGGTTGGAATCAATAAATGGAAAAAGGAAAATGGTGCTGGCATATAATAAGTTAATAACCATGACAGATGGGAGGGGCAAGGAGCAGATGATGACAATCTGAACAAGGTTGAGAAAAAAAAGGTTATGTTGGCTTTATTTTTTGCCTCCAAGTCTGAGGAACCACTCCATCTGAGTTAGATCAGTTGATGGGACAGGCGCAGCCAGATTTAGCCCATCGGTAGCCTAGTCTAGGTTCCTACTTTTTCTGAGCCTGGAATTTGAAAGAAACAGGGCAGGTCTGCCTCAGTGGGCCAGGTCATCTCTATTTTGACTAGCCTCACCGGTCACCAGCTTCACTGGTAATGGACTGTTTGATTGACATGTGGCTTGTCATTTGCTTTCAGGCAATGCTGCCATGGGAAGGAAGGCCGGCACCTAGCTTGAAAAAAATTGCATATTGGCTTCTCTGAATTCCACCTCTGTAATTTCCAATGCTTAGCATGAAAGCTGCATACTAAGTGAAAGAAACCTTTGCTAATTTTGGTGCCTGCTAGAAGTGCACTAAGCTAGAGAAGGAAAATAGGCAATTTTTCAATATCATTCTTCAGCTGGGGAAGCTCACCAATGTTACATTTGCTCATGAAAAAGTTGCTCATTATGGTAAATGGAAAATACCTATAGACAAATTTGATGGAAAGGTTCAAAAGAAAATAGTGATCTCATAAGATCATATGCAATTGTAGTAGTGCAAAGGACACTAGCACGCAAACTGCACCCAAATTTTCTGTTTAGCTGTGTGAGCTTCATACCTATAAAACCATCAGAAGGTGCAAAGTGAGATGTATTCGATCTGCTTCAGAATCTTCTTGATTGCTTTATAAGGATTCAGAGTGGAAAAGAGCTTCTTTCCAGTGCCATTTGATGAAATGGAAGAAACCAAAATTGCCATCTCAACAAAGTCAATTTTCTTTTATGTTCCAAATGTTTGTCCTGTGGTGCACTATGATGTTGCTGATGAAGTTTAGAAGAAAAGAACTTGATTAACTTGAAATCTGCCCTAACTCCTCTTTATATAGACTAGAGGAGAGGGTGAAAGTACAAGAGAACCATAAAAGAATAAAAATATTACAGAAGTACCTTCTCTAGCTTAAAGCTGAATATAACCCTATCTTAACACTCTCCCTCAAGTTGGAGCGTATATGTCAAATAGGCTCAACTTGGAACAGCAACTTTGGAATGGTCCCCTTGCAAGAGCCTTAGTGAAGATATCAGCCGTCTGCCCTGTAGATGAAACATGTGAGGCACTTACAAAACCCTTTTGAATGATGTCTCTAGTATAGTGACAGTCTACTTCAACATGCTTGGTTCTCTCATGAAACGCCGGATTATTTGCAATAAAAAGTGCAGCCTTGTTATCACATAACAACTGCATAGGAAGAGGTATTTCGACATTTAGATCCAACATCAATGATCTAACCCACATAACTTCAGCAGTAGCCTGAGCCATAGCTCTATACTCAGATTCGGCACTTGATCTGGCAACCACTGTCTGCTTCTTACTCTTCCATGTAACCAAGTTAGATCCAATGAACACACAAAAGCCAGTAGTAGACTTTCTGTCAGAGGGGCATCCTGCATAGTCA
>JAANDH010000447.1:94883-149179 GCA_011799765.1 Nymphaea thermarum
GTATATCCTGAAACACAAGAGAAGAGGAATCAAATATAGCACGACAATGCAAATCTCTGGTAATCTGACTGATAGAAAGAAGACTATGTGGGAATTCTGGTGCATGAAGAACATGTTGTAATGGCAATGACGAAGTAAGTTGGACCTCTCCCTGTCCAACAACTGGAGAATATTTCCCATCGGCTAGAATAACTGAACGACCAGGTGGAGCAGAGACATAGGAAGTAAACTGTGCCTTGTCTCCACATAGATGTGTCGATGCACCAGAATCAATGAGCCAATCTGTCGTGTCAGTAGCAAGGGAAGCTATGTAGGCAGAGTACATACCAGAAGAAGAAGCACTAGCAGCAGTAGTGACAGTAGTGGTGGTCGAATCAGGAGTATGCTGAGGTCTATCGCCAAGCAAGCTGCGCAACTGAGAGAGAAGATCATCTACACGTAACTCACTGGAGGGGGCAGTATGCTGCACCTTAGGCTGCTCTGGAGACTCAGTAGAAGCAGTCTGATTAGCAAAAGCAGGACGACCATGTTTCTGCCAACACTTATCCATAGTATGGCCAATGCGATGACAAAACTGACATACAGGGCGCGAAGTAGGAGGATCACGACCACGACCTCCTCGTCCTCTAGCAAAGAATGACCCACCTCTGCCACGAGTAGCAAGCATAGCAGAAGTGGTATCAGGAACAGTCGCAGCAGAGATGGGAATTCTGCTCAGTCTACTATAAGCCTCATCAATAGGAGGAATGGAGGGACTAGTAAGCATCTGATTTTTCGCGGATTCATAAACCGAATCTAATCCTGAGAGGAACACCCCGACCATAAGCATATCTCTATATGCCTTCTGTTGCTCACACTTACATGCAGGAAAATAACTGTTTAATCTCTCAAACATAGACTTGAGATTAGAATAGTAAGCATGAAGGGGCCGACCATCTTGGCGCATCTGATGAATGTCATGATGTAGTTGCATAATTTTTGTTTCATTTCTTGCATGCGAATAAGTGGCTGCAAGAGAATCCCACATATCCTTTGCACTTTCCTTGTGCAAGACTTCATTGGCAATGTCTTGAGAGAGAGTGCCAACAATCCAAACCATAACTAGAGAGTTATCTTTAAACCAAGTACCATATTTGCCTACCTTCTGTACGGGTTCGGGCTCCAATATAAGATGTTCTTTGTCATGGGCAATCAAGGTTCTTTTCACTTGCATTGCCCACATCTCATAATTACTGCCATTCATCTTGGTAATAAGGCTGGAAAACGGAGAACTCTTCATGTCTCCCGACGATACAAAGGAAGAGGTATTAGTGCCACTACTGATTTCAGACATCTTCTAACACAAAGGAGGAAACCGAGCCACGGAATAGGAAGCGCAAGAAAAATACAGTCACATATGTAAAAATAGCATGCTGATCATCAATCGAACATTGCTGAAAAAGGAGTCAAACGAAGTACACGAAGCATGCATCTGATCGACTGAATAAAAAAAAAAAACTGAATCTCATAAACCTAAGATGATCTCAGGCGGCAGACGGCAAACATGGCAGAAAGCTGATGCCGATAAACAGAAAACTGATGACGCCGTAGCTCACGAGGAAGAACGAAGAAGAATGGCAAGCGATGTTACCAAAGCAGACAGCATACGACGCTGAACTGAATGCTGATGTGTAGGCGATGAACTCAAACCATCGACGACGGCAGGCGATGATCAGACGGACAACAGGCAGCAGGCGACGACAGACGGCGGCAGGCAGCAGATGACGGCAGGCAGCAGGCGATGATCAGACGGCGGCACACCAGGCGAACAACCAGACGTCTGAGAAGGGCGACGTCAGACGAACGGCAGGAGGCGGAGAAAACGCCAGGCGAACAGCAGGAAGCAACTGGCGGTGGAAGACGGCAACGGCGGACGATGGCGTCAGCGGGCGACGATGGCAGACGGTGGGCGACGGTGGCTCGGCAGCTGAAGACGACGACAACGAGTAGATGTGGAGGCTCGGGCTGCAACAGGCGACGGAAGTGGTGGCTCGGGCGGTTGCGGGCGGCGGAAGTGGAAGACGAACAGCGGCGGCCGGCGCGCGGGCGATGATCGGGGGCGACGATGGGGCGGTGGCAGCTAGCGCCGATGAGGCGGCGGCTGGCGCCGGTCAGGCGATGATGGAGCGGCGGCAAGGAGTCGATGGCTCTGATACCATGATGAAGTTTAGAAGAAAAGAACTTGATTAACTTGAAATCTGCCCTAACTCCTCTTTATATAGACTAGAGGAGAGGGTGAAAGTACAAGAGAACCATAAAAGAATAAAAATATTACAGAAGTACCCTCTCTAGCTTAAAGCTGAATATAACCCTATCTTAACAGTTGCTTCTGTCATTTTACATCAATCCTCAACTTGTTGGATTGAATTGCCGAACTCAATAGGGAATCAGTTTTACCCAAAACTTGGGAAAACTTGCTCAAAACTCATCTGGCTTGCGTAGAACTTGTTTAACTTGCCACGTCAACTCGTTTGACTCATCCAAAACTTGTTTGGCTTGAGTAATATTTGGGGATAGATGTTATTTTTAAATTAGTGCTTGTTTTTGTCGAGCTGTTGATTTTCATTGCTATGCTGATACATGATGTTATGTTGAATATCCAATTATAAGTATAGCATAATGGTCTGGTTTCTTAGTACATGAATAAATGTAACTTATTCATGGTTTACTTGATGTTACTTTGAGTTATTTCTGATTTACACAAGTTAACCAAGTCCTTTTACAACCTTTTTATGGTTAATTGAAAAATTATATATCATTTTCCTTTCAGAAACAATAATTAATAAAACCCTTCTCGAGTCGCTGAGTTGACCTGCTGAGTCACTAGTTGATACAGACGAGTCGTGGCCTGAGTCCTAAGACATTATTTTACTTAATACGTGCAGCGTGACAGATACTTGTACCTTTTTCCCTAAATAGTCATTTGGCTATGAGTTTTTACTTAATACTTTCAGTACAACAGGTACTTGTACTTTCTGTTAAACATTTTATGGGAGATATATTCATACAAATAGGTTTTTAATCTTTTAATAATTCTACCACAACTGATCAGACCTCTCTGATGATTAACAGCGGTATCATTTGACCAAAATTCTACTTATATACTTTGGTTATGTGCTATTTGCTATTGCTATGAGTTTTATCTAATGCAGGTCCCTATTCTCAGTTCTTGAATAAAATGCTGTATGCAAGAGAAGGGGCTAAAGGCATCATAGATAGGACATTTGCGGATCTTCCATGGCAAATCCGTTTGGTGGTTGATGGGCATGAGGTTGAGGTCCCTGAGGTATGTAAACTTGGTTTTGACAGTTGTAACTTCTGACTTGACCTGACCCATTAGAACCTTACTATAACTTATGTTACCGTACATGGATGTGATGTGGACAAGACAACACACAATTGGCAGTAGTTGCAGAATTATGACATGGAGATATGGTTCTGTGCATATGTGTGTGTGAGAGAGAGAGAAGAGAGATGTGAATGTTCACTAAAAATCTGTGGGATTTAAAGTTGTATTTAGCAAATAATTAATAATGCATACATATTAACTTGCAGTTCTCGTTCTAAAAGGAGTCTAGCTAGTGTGCATTGTTGAGGAAAAGAATTATATCACATTAAATAGAGATTCTTGGACAAGAAATTGAAATTTTATTTGAAAAATAATCATCAAGCCTGGCGAAAATCCAAATTGTGATCAATGGAACAATCAGGTAAGAGAATTTTTAGGACATCTTGGCCATGTTCTGTCCAGGTTTGACTTAGTCTATGAATGTTTTTATTCATCCAGTGCTCTGTCAATCATTTCACTGGCTATAGATGCTAAATCAATTAATTTCGTAACATACTTGTCCATTATCTGAGTCGTATCACTCTCCTAAACCAGATGGTGAAGACATTGCAGTAGACCATATCGTCATCTTCATTTTGAACACGACTGGTTCCCAGATTCCATACCGAAGTTTAAACTTTTGCTAAGATAATGAAAAGTTTCCTAAATCGAAATGGTTTTTGTTAAATGTATAAATTTTGCAGGACTCAGAAGGCATTCTTGTTGCTAACATTGGAAGCTACATGGGAGGAGTTGATCTATGGCAAAATGAAGATGAGAATTACGATAACTTCGGTCCTCAGTATATGCATGACAAGATATTGGAGGTTGTGAGCATATCAGGAATATGGCATCTAGGGAAGCTTCAGGTACTCGCTTTTATGAAGTCTTCAGCTGATGTCAGGAGTCCAGGCAATGGTTTAGAGTTGGTCTAAATTCACTTCAATGTTTCATGATAAATATCTCCTACAATAAACTAATAGCTAATCTATCAGTAAAAGCGACAAATGCAGCCCAGACAGTGCTAGTGGAACACATTTTTGGCATTTGGGTGCTGGTTAGTTGCATAGCCTACTCCAAGTTGCTTAGTCTGGGTTGAGGTCATAGTCATCTTGGCGAATTTTCAGCAAAATTTTTGTTGAGTTGTAGATTTTCTCTGGAAAATATTAGGAAAGTCTTGGAATTTTTAAACTTAAATATAAGAAAAAGCGGAATATATGAGATATTTATAGGATTTTTATGATCTTTTATGCAAAAATTTAAGGAAAAAAATGAAAAAGCATTTTCAAAAAAGTAAAAGAAACACAATGGAAAAAAAATGCTTAAAAATATGAAGCGAGAAGGCTTTCACAGAAGGATTGGAAAAAATATCAGGAATATTTCAGGGATAATATTGTGATATTTTTGTCTTTTGGTGGTATTTTGAAAATGCCAGGATATTTTGCCAATATGATCAGCTTGCTTCACAATGGGGGGTTATATTGGAGACATTTGTGATTCTGATTGAGGTTACTTTCTAAGCTTTAGTGAGTTGAAGATAAATTTCTGGTGTTATTTAAGTTGTCTTCCATGTAGGTGCCCACTGGTCCTATTCATGAGCTTTTGTGCATGTGTTTTTCCGACTGTGGAACATTGGTTCTTTTGGGCCTTGCCAGTAAATTGAGCTGGTGTTTGTCTAGATTCAATTTCTATTGCACTTCGCCTAGGCATCAAATTTTCCAACAAGAGAATTTTGAGTGTGGTAGTACACTGAAGTCTGAACTGCATTATCAGTAGTTAAGTAGGATCTAAATTTCTGTAGCATTCAGTTGTTGTCTGACTGGTGAGGTCATCAAGTTCCCGGGTCTGGTTGCCCACTTGTTTTCACGGTTAGATACCTAAAGCATTTTGTAGCACAGTTTTGTCCAAAACCATTCTCCGATATAGTCTCTTTTGCAGTGCATGTTTGCTTCTACTTTCTTGCAGTAACTTCATGGCTTATCAATACTGTGCTAAGCCCAATCCTATAATACAGAGCACGTGTTGCATGAATTTTTCTGATTGATATGCATGATTTTTGCTAGCAATTTGAAACAGTCAGTTATTGGGTGTTTTCACAAATTCAAGTATATGTTTACTAAAAATGGTAAAGAATGGCACCGGCCTCATTATTCACTGGGTGTTTGTACGTGGAACAGGTTGGCCTTTCAAGAGCTCGAAGACTGGCACAAGGGCGGTCTATTAGCATAGATCTCTTTTCAACCTTTCCCGTGCAGATAGATGGGGAACCGTGGGTTCAACAACCATGTACTTTATCTATAACTCATCATGGCCAGGTTGTATTTCTGGAATGGTCTGCTTTATCTTGAATACTTTCTTCTCTCTGCAGTCATGCTTGTACTTTTCTATGCATATCAGTGGACCTGTTTTACTCTCTGCTGACTTCTGTCTGATTCTATTTTGAAGGCATTTATGCTAAAAAAGGCAGCCGAAGAACCTCTAGGTCACGCTGCTGCCATTGTTGCAGAGGTGCTGGAGAATGCTCAAAGTAGCCGTGTTATCACAGCCTCACAAAAGAAAGCATTGCTGCAGGAGATGGCTCTTCGGCTCTCCTAACTCTCTCTCTCTCACACACACACTTTCCTTCCCCCGCCTCCCCCCTTTTTCTCTCTCCTCCCTTTCTCTCTCTCCTCCCTTTCAACGCAATGATAAAGTAGTTCAATATAGTCAGTCACACATTGTACAACAACTCGATACATGGTGAAATTCGACCAAATGAAAGTCGGTATAATCATCCTTCTGTAGTTAATCTTCTTATAGTTGTCATCATGATCAGTCTTATTCACCATCATTATTGTTGGCAAAAGTGACAAACCAATGGATGCTTTTCCTTAGCCAAATACACAGTGCAATTTTATATATAGTTTTTATATCACGTCTAGGAACCTTATTGGATGATAAGTGCAGCTCACTTTGCATCATCTTCACATTGTTATTAGGTAACGTTCTTTTCTGTTGACACTGGATTATTGTATATGAACCTTATATCTCAGTGTAGGTTGAAGTTGATAACTGGCTGATTGTTTTCAACTTTCAGTACGTTCTGAAAACTGGATGAATTGCTAAAATTATTAGCAGGGGATTTTATGCAGATTGGCTGTTCCCGTCGGATCTTTCTTTTTTAACAAAGCTTCGGAATGAAAATTTGAAATTCTGATGACCCCTATTGCTGTATGAAAATGGTCACAAAGGCGCATTGCATGTGCTGGAGGTTCCATTTTTGGGTGGATTTCTTTGTTCATGTAGCTGTAGCTTATGTGTTCTGTGTAGAAAAAATGGCTGACTGCCGGTCTTCTGCATCCATTCTCTTGTTGTTGCATAGAGTTGTGAAAATGTGTAAGGGAAGGCTCTGTAGTTATATGAGACGTTGTGGTTAGGCTAATGGTCATGCTGATAGGTGCCAAACCGGCCATGGTTACTAGGCTTTGTTTATGAAGATTGTGGAGGCGTCAGTTTTTGTGAGGCTACTCCTCGCGAGAGTTCATCCTGTACCAGAAACCCTTTAACTTTGATGTTAAAGTCATCTTGCAACTATGTGTTTCCATCCTGTTCAGTATGCACAGCCTTTTTTCTTTCCGTAAGCCATTGACATTGGTACCATCTGTTTCTGTATTGAAAGCCTTGACCGTTTCCTTTGAGCTCATGTGAAATGCTCATAACAAAGAAACGCGTGCCATTTTTGTGCTTGACACCAACTTTGAATACTGAAATTAAGTTCATCGGGAAATAATCTTTAAATCACATTCGAGGAGCGAAGAACAAGAAGATTATGTAACATACTGGGGCATCATAAACAGTTTATGAATTACAATTTTAACCTTAAAATTTTTTGAACGTTACTGTGTTTGTATGTGAGTATTGCTAATACATTACATCAGAATTTGAAACTAATAATACATATAAAAATTAGTAACGTTTTGCTGGTGTCTCAAACCAGACGGAAAATGAATGCTTGATAGTTACGAAATTCACAATTAAACTAAGAGATTAAAATAGTTTAGGCATGAGTAAGGCTAAAGTATTACGCTATTGATTGTGGTAAATTTGTAATTTTCAGTCATAAATTGTGGGTAGACTAGCAATTGGTTAATTGAGATTAAATTATGTTAATTATGATTAAGTTTAGTATGTATCACCTTTTGTAAAACCATCTTAAGATAGAAAATCTAAAATATAATATAATAAGTGATAAAAAATAACAACTTTTGGCTATAAATAAAGGTTGCCACACCCTTTGGAATGCAATGGAAGGGGGGAGAAGAAGAGAGAGAAGAGAAAAAGAGGAAAGGAGAAAGGAGGAGAGGAGGAAGAGAGAGAAGAAGAGAAAGCAGTAGAAGAGAAAAAGAGAGCAGGGGGAGAAGAGGAGAAAGGAGAGAGGAGAGAAAAAAACGGGTAGAGAGAGAAAACTTGAGGAGAGAAAAAGCGATTGTCGTGATAAAATTTTGTCAAATCCTTCATCTTACGCATTGTAATCAAGGTTGGGCACAGAGCCGGGCTGCTGCCGGGTACCCGATACTCGGCCAGACTCAGGCCCGGGCCTTGGAAAAAGGGATTCAAGCTGGCCCGACTTGTTATCGGGCCGGCCTGGGTGGGCCCATAAGCCCGATTCAGGCTCGATAATTTATTTTTTTATTTTTTATTAATTATATATATATATATATATAATATTTTATTATAATTAATTATATTTATGTATTATTTTATATTAAATAATATATTTTTAAATTTAATTGGGCCGGGCCTAGGTTGGGCTCGGGCTTCAGTTTTCTGAGTCCAATCGGGCCCGGGCCCGACTCATTATCGGGTCAAGCTGGCCGGATGCCTAGGCTTAGTTGTAATCACTTGGAGTATAGACTTTACTAAAATATTAGGTATAATGAAAGTTATTGCAATTTTTTCAATTCCACGTAAAATATTAAATTTTTTACCGTAGAGATTGTAATTGCTTCTTTTAGGTTGTGTTCTGCAACTATTCTTCTGGATTCTGATTGATCAGAATCCAGAAAATCAAATCGGTGGACTAGATGTTGTTGAATTTTCGTTAGGAACCTTGAACCCTCTCCTTTTAAGCATAACGCATACGAACAACGGTGGGACTGTGCCAACAACGTTCACGTGATTTAGTTGTCTGGGCTGTGTCAAAATTTGTGTCAAAACTGCATCAATTTGTTGTATCGTGAAACTGGACTGTGGGCTAGACTAAGCCGTGCAACCTAGCTAGATTTAATCGGCCATGATTACTAGTGAATCTTGATTTGCTATAATCCAGCTTTTACCTTGGCTGTACCCAGGGTTGAGATGAAGTCAGGTGGTGATTAACCACAGAGAGTTTCAGTTAAGATTCATTGATTGTGATACATAATTAGATTAATAACATGGTTTGCAGATTGCTTAGACTAGCAAAGTTGAGACAACGGCTTTGTAGTAAGTCACAAATTTAAGCGATTGGCGTAAGGAAATTGGGTTCAGTTTGACTCTTTGCATGCATGTTCATGCACACATTCATGTCATTTAGTTGTATCTGATTTTAGTATGTGCCACACTCAAATAGAAAAGTTGAACTATGTTATTGATACAGGCTCGTAATTGAATTTCATGAGTGAGCTGTTGAATGATAAAACTGTGCTTTAGCTCTGGAATGAGCGTAATTGATAATGAGAGGTGGGTAATGATGATAGATGTGAAAGCATATTCATGCATTAAATTGATTGAGCATGATGGTTGTTTATTTACTTTACGCAAAGTTTGCTCATAGCATGAGTTATCATTATGATGTGGGAAATGGCCTTGGGCCGATATTATATTTATAGATTGATGGTTTAAGAGGAAAGTCTGAGAACGACCCAATATACCAGAAATGAAAAGCCTGAGATTGGTACATGTTGCGATTGTAAAGAGTTAAACCCAACTGTAAAACATAAAAGGAGCCAGGTTGGGTGGTGGAGGCGTCTAGGGACCTATGCAATCAGAACCTTTTCTGAATACAGAGATTTATGTATAAAGAGCTCTTTCTCTAGACTACTTAGAGGAGCTCATCCCCTGCATGAGATAGAGAGTGTCAGATGCAGTTACTGCAGTAAAGCAATTGAGCTTAATGAAATGTGAGCTACTATAGTGGTTACTCCAAACTATACCAATAATCCCGGTGATTCGGTGTTTGGGACCGTAAGTTGTGCAACTGTCCACCCTAAATACATTGACTGACATCATGTAATCTTACTCAGACAGGTGCGTGTGTATGCATCATAAAAATTCAAGAGATTCTGAATTGTTTGTTTATTTATTTATTGATTCATTTATTTATCTGGTTTCTATCTTGTCACCAATGTGATTGGTTTTTGAGTGACTCAAATCGGGTTTGTTTCATTAGGATGTCGAAGAAATCGGCAAACCAAACTTAGTGAACTTTTTGAACTACGATTCGAGTATTATCACCAATGTCAAAGTGAGCTTGCTTACAGTGATGATACTCACCTTTATTATTTTAACAGTCAATATAATACATAAACTTCATACTTAAATGATATATCGGAGATCTTGTTATGATTTTCATTGTACTCAACGATTTGTCCTGATGCTATGGCTATCTGCTTTCATTAGGTTCTCACTATGTAAAGGATGATGCTCGTTGATTGGGCGGTTGAAATGATGGGGGATTGCTAAGAAGAAATGAGACAATTTCATATAATTTTTCTTGTTTAGTTTTGTTTGAACATACTTGTACAACCTTTTGGTTGTTTGAGACTTAGTCTTGAGGGTCAGGGCTCTCTGACATATATAAAGTAATGTCCTTTTTTTTAGGCGTTCTAATGGGAAACGTTAACTGTTAGGACATATAATGTCAGACGCTAATTATGCTAGCAAGTTACCTATACATAATAGATAGATTGGGCCAGCTAACTACGTAGGTGTGTGATTGTTCTGCTTCCACTGGGTCATAGTGACCTTACAAAAAAAAAAAAAATATCTCTATTTCTTTTTGTGTTTCATTGTGTATATGACATTGGAGCGTTACAATATGGTATCAGCATCACCCCATTCTTTTCTAAGATCAGCCTCCAATCACACTGGTAGATGAGTACCAGGTAAAAGTTATTGTTAAAATACTGAGAAAATTCATTATGATTTACTTAAAAATAAAATAAGTTGAAAAGTTGCTAATTAAGAAATCAAAATTTTTTCGTTGTATAGAGTATAGCCTTAATTCACATAAGAACGTCTCAATATACTAGACAGAGGTCTCAACAAGATGCCACAAGAATTAATAGTGGTTAGGAAATAGGCAAGGGCCATCAACCAGGAGACTAGGTTGATCTCATGGAGATCCTACGGATAATTTTTGGGTCTATGCAGACCTTGGCCCACGCAAGCACTCAATCAGCAGATTTGGCTTCACCATTAGAGCCGACTGTGGTACAACAAACAGTTAATAGCAACCAACATAAGCAATTTATGAACTTGAATCCATCAAAATTTACAGGAGGTACATACCCAATGGATTCCAAAGGGAAAACTATTAAACATATAAAGTTTGACGACCAGACAGTAACTTGGGAACAATTCAGGCAGAATTTCACATAAACATATATTCTTGATCATGTCAAAGAAAGGCAGATGCAACAATTTCTTGACCTAGCTCAGTGTGGCAAAACTCTTGAAGAATATATCTATGAGTTCCATCATTTGGAAAAATACTGCCTGAATACATACACTACTAACAAGGCTAGAGTAAGTAAATTTATCAAGGGATTGAATAATAGTTTGAAGTTGAGAATGGTGAGAACAAACCCAATAGATTTTGACATAGACAATTGAGAAAGTGACTGAGATAGTTGAGACTCTGAGTGAGATTCAAGATCGTAGGAAAAGAAAACTTTATGAGTCTATAACAATGTCACAAATCCCAAATAAGAAACCTTTTGTATCTAAACACATGCCTTTTCCACCAACTTCAGCTCATAGACATTTTTGCTCAAAACAAACCCAATCAAATGAATGTCTTACTTATCACCAACTACACCCTGAAAGGCCATGTCCTAAACTTATAGTGGCATGTTTAAATTGTGGTGAACAAGGACATTTTATTTGAGAATGTTCGAAGAAACAAGGATTTCCTTCACGAGGACCACCTCAAATCTGACCTATTCAGTCACCAAAGTCTGCAAATAGACCTCCAACTAAGAAAGTACTAAGACATGTGTATGCCACAATGATTGAGAGCCTTTAGAATCCAGATCTTGTTGAAGATACCCTACTTATAGACTCATTATTAGCATATGTTTTATTTGATTATGAAGCCTCCCATTTTTTATATCTCGACCTTTGTCACTGTGCTTAAAAATGGTAACACTATAACACTGGATGAGCTTGAGTGTCTAATGCTATTGGTTTCATGATTGTTGTACACAATATTTGCCTGATATTGAGATAGAAAATTTTAGGAAATATACTTCCCACAAACCTAATAATCATTGATCTAGAGGGATTTGACATGATCCTAGGTATGGATTTGATGAGTAAGCATCATGCGTCATTGACTATCGTAAAAGAAGGATTGCTATAAAGGCCAATAGCTCTAACCCTATAGTATCTCAAGCACAGACTCATGAATGCACATAAAAAATATAGCCAGCTTGTGAATGCAAGAAAACAAAAAGGATTACAACATAGTCTATCTTATCCATGTGTCTGCAGAGAAAACTGAAACACCAAAGATATCCCAGATCCCAGTAGTCCAGAAGTTTGGAGATGCATTTCTAGAAGATCTCTCGAGATTACCATCACTACAAGAGATTGAACCTACTATTGATTTTGTACCCAATACTACTCGGATTCCAAAGGCACCCTAGAGAATGGCATCAGTTGAGCTAGAAGAATTAAAGAAAACGGTTGCAAGAGCTTATCAATAAAAGATTTATTAGACTGAGTGTATCACCTTGGGATGCACCTGCATTATTTGTTAAGAAAAAGGACGGGTCATTTCGATTATGCATTGATTATCGACTGCTAAATCAAGTGACCATTAAGAATAGGTACTCCCTTGCCAAAATTGAAGATTTATTAAATCAACTGAAAAATGCCTGTGTGTTCTCCAAGATTGACCTTAGATAGGGTATTACCAATTAAGAATTAAGGAAGAGGATATCTCTAAGATTGCTTTTAGAATATGGTATGGACATTATGAGTTTTGCATTCTATCTTTTGGTTTGACTAATGCACCGATTGTGTTCATGGATTTAATGCACAGAGTGTTTGAGGAATTTATTAGTCAGTTTGTTATTGTGTTTATCGAGTGTTAATTTATTCATCCAACCAAAAAGTACACAAGAAACACTTAAGAAAAGTGTTGAGTATTCTTTAACAAGACAAGTTATATATGCAAAATTCTCAAAGTGTGACTTTCGGTTATCCAAAATAAGCTTCTTGGAGCACATTATTTCTAGTGAAGGTATTGTTGCAGATCCAACCAAAATCGAAACTGTTCAGAATTGGAAGACTCCTACTAATGTTATTGAAGTGAGAATCCTCTTAGATTGGCTGGTTTACTATAGGAGATTTATACAAAGATTTTCCCAAAAAAGCACGACCCATGACTGCACTTCTGAAGAATGGAATAAAATTTGAATAGAGGAAAAATGTGAACAAAGTTTTCAAACTTTAAAACCGAAGCTACTACAGCAGCAGTTTTGGCTATCCCATCTGGAAAAGAAGGGTTTGTTGGTTATACTGATGCTTCTAAGTATGGTTATGGAGCAGTCTTGATGCAAATAGGAGAGTCATTGCTTATGTGTGATGACAACTTCATCTACATGAGCGCAATTACCCAACCCATGACTTCGAACTTGGTGCAATATTTCATGCTTTGAAGATATGGCGACACTAATTATATGGAGAACAATTTAAAGTATTTATAGATCACAAATCACTTATCTGTTTTCACAAAAAGTCTTAAATCTTCAACAATGTTGTTAGGTAGAGTATCTAATGGACTATGATTTTAAGATGCCATACCACGTTGGTGAGGCAAATGTTGTCGCACATACCCTTAGTCGTAAGAGTACTATGACTGCAGGAAGTCTGACAGTTCAAAGATGGAAACTAATTGAGGAATTGACTTCCTAACCTCCTTTTCAACCCACCCCCAGAAATATTTGTGTGCAATAGCACCAAGTGATTTATTTGAAATGATTAAATAAAAACATAAGGATGATCCTAATTACAATCAAATGATATTGAAAGTCAAAAAGATGAATCAATTTTTTCTTTGGACAACAACAACATTGTTTTTTTTCAAGGCCACTTATGGATACCAAATGATACAAAAGTAAGAAAGAAACTCTTAGATGAATTACATGGTTCTAAGTATACAATTCATCCAAGAGAAAATAAAATATATTGAAATGAATGGCAAAATTTTGGTGGCCAAGAATGAAATCTGATATTTCCAAACATGTGGAAAGATGTCTTATTTGTTAGCAAGTTAAAGCAAAACACCAAAAACATGGAGGATTACTACAACCAATTGAGATTCCTCTATGAAAATGGGAGGATATAGCTATGAACTTCATTATGGGATTGCCAAGGACTAAAAAACAACATGACACCATTTGGGTCATCGTCGATTGATTAAGGAATCCGCTCACTTCCTTCCAATAAGACCAAATCAATCATTGAAATCTTTAGCTGAATTATATGTTGATGAGATAGTTCAACTACATGGTATACCATGTACAATTATTTTAGACAGAGATCCCAGATTCACCTCTTGTTTTTGGAAAGCACTTTAGCTTGAATTAGGAACTAAGCTACATATGATTTCAGCATTTCACCCCAAAATGATGGACAAACAAAGGGGGCAATTTTAACCTTAGAGGATATGTTATGAGCATATTCTGTAGAATGAAAAGGTATATGGGATAAACATGTAAAACTAGCTGAATTTGCCTACAACAGTAGCTACTATTCTAGCATTGGCATGACACCTTTTGAAGCTTTATATGGACATCCATACCAATCACCTGTATATTGGGATGACATTGGTGACAGAAAAATGGAACATCCTTTGGTTTTATAACATTATGTAGACCAAATCTAGACGAAACAAAATAAATTATCAGCCGCTCAAGATCATCAGAAAAGTTACGTTAATAAGTGATGATGAACTCTAACTTTGAAGTTGGAGACCATGTATTCTTAAGTGTGTCCCCAATTAAAGGAATTTCAGATTCGATAAGAGGGAAAAATAAATTGAACCCCGATTTATTGGACCATTTGAAATCCTTAAAAGCATTGGAGAGAGATCATATTAACTAGCAATGCCACCATAGTATTTATAGGTTCATAATGTCTTCCATGTGTCAATGTTATGAAAGTATGTATCAAATTCCAACCATGTTATCAACTATCATGATTTGAAAATTCAAGAAAATTTGACTTATACAAAATGAACAATTTGCATAGTTGATGAACTACTGAGAAGAAAATGATACTAGTAGTAAAGGTGGAATGGCAACACCACAAAACTCCAGACAATAGTTGGAACTTGAAAGACAAACTTTTCTTAAGGGGGTAAGAATTGTGGCATACTGCTTCTTGGCATCATATACAGTTTATGAATTACAGTTTTAGCCCTAAAAATTCATCAACCCTATTGTGTTTCTGTGTGAGTATTGCTAAGACATTACATCAACATTTGAAACTAATAAAAAAATACACGATCTACTCTTGCTCGTGTTTCAAACCAAACAAAAAATGGATGTCCGATGGTTATAAAATTTGCAGTCAAACTAGGAGACTAAAATACTCCAAAACCCAATGAGACCGAGTCGTAAGCCAGTATCAAACTTGTAATTTTTAGTCAAGATCATGGGTAGATTAGTAATTAGCTAAACAAGATTAAATTATACTAATCATGATTAAATTTAGTTAATGATAGTTTAAAAACTTAAGCACCCAATCAATCACGAATTAGAGCTCTGAAACTAAGAGTATACATCAAGCTTAACTGAAATTGAAACTAATAATTTAAATGCAATTAATTTAACAAACCTCCTCAAAAAATATTATCTTTTTCCTAAACCTTCTCAAACTAAAAAATCTAAAATATAATAGGTGAAAAAAAGTAATAACTTTTGGATATAAATAGGAGTTGCCACCCTTTTTGGGATGCGACATGAGAAATAAGAGAAAGAGAGGAGAAGTGAAAGAGGGAGGAGAGGAGAAAAAGAGAGAAGAGGAGAAAGAGAGGGACGAGGAGAAAGAGAGAGAAGAGGGAGAAGAAAAGAAAGAGAGGGTAGAGAGACAAAAACTAAGGAGAGAGAAAGTGTGTGTCAGTGACGAAACTTTGTTGAATTTTTCCTCTCGCGCGTTGTAATCACCTAGAACAGAGACTTTGCTAAAATATTAGGTATAATGAGAGTTATTCCAGTCATTCTGATGACATGTGAAACCGTAAATTTTTTACCAAAGAAGTTTTAATTGCTTTTGTTAGGTTGTGATTTGTAACTGTTCTTCATGATTTTGACAGATGGAAATCCAAAAAATCAGATTGGTAGACAAGATGCTACCTATTTCTTGTTAGAAAACTTGAACCCCCTTGTTTTGCAAATAGCACATGCGAGCAACGAATCCATTGTGCCAATAGCATTCACATTGTTTAATTGTCTATATTGTATCGAAATTTGTGTTAAATTGTGCACCTGTTTGCAGTAATGTGAAACTTGATAGTGGGCTATAGGCTAGGCCATGGGACCCAGTTAATACTACGATTGTGTTGGTATTTTTCGATGACATATTAGTGTACAGTCCAACACTCAAGCAGCATGCTAAACACTTGGATATCGTACTAAGCATGCCGCATTTATAAGTGATAAGAAATTATCAGTATAAATTATATCACCACGTAAGTTTCGTGCCGAAAAGTGAGTGCATAGATATTGTAAAATATTGATCAGTTTTGCTGAAATATATGTAACTTGGTGGGTTGATTTTGAAAATTGTAGTACAAAGGGTGTTAAATACCTCAACTGTGCCCAACTCTTCATTTGTATTTGCTTTTTTCTTCATCCTCTTTGACTTTTCTAATACCTTAGGAGACAACCAGCTTTACGCCAAGTTGTCTAAATGCTCATTCGGTCAGACTTCAGTAGGGTATTTAGGACACGTGGTATCCAAGGATGGTGTGAGGGCTGAACCTGAAAAATTGATAGCTATTGAACAATGGCCCTCGCCCAAAGATCTGAAGGGTCTAAGGGGTTTCTTAGGACTTACCGGATATTACAGACACTTCATTAGTGGCTATGGGTCAATAGCAGCACCATTGACCCACATGTTGAAGAAAGGTCGATTCCAGTGGACAGATAAGTCGAGAGAGGCCTTCACTCGACTTAAGGAAGCACTTATGGCAGCACCAGTTTTGGCATTACCAGATTTTGAGAAGGTGTTTACCATCGAAACTGATGCTAGTGACATAGGAGTTGGGGCTGTTCTGAGCCAAGAAGGGTATCCCATTGCCTACATGTCTAAAGCCCTTACCAAACAGGCTAAACCCCTCTCCACATACGAGAAGGAACTCCTTGCGATGGTGTTAGTAGTTGATAAGTGGCGTCCATACCTATTGGACGCAAGTTTGTGGTAAGGACCGACCACAATAACTTGAAATACATGGTGAACCAGCGTGTGACCACTCCAATCCAACAACGATGGCTCTCTAAATTGTTGGGTTATGATTTCACCATAGAATACAAGAAGGGCCGCGTTTGGTTAGATTACCTTGGTCATACCTAGAGTTGACATGAAGTCGGGGAGGTGATTGACCTCACAGAGTTTTAGTTAAGATGTATTAACTGTAATCCATAATTAGATTAATCACATGGTTTATAGATTGCTTAGACTAGCAAAGTTCAGACAACAACTTCAACTAAGTCACAAGTTTAAACGATTGGCTTAAGCAAATTGAGTTTAGTTTGATTCTTGGAATTACATGTTCATGCATACATGCATGTTACTTAGTAGTATCTCATTTTGGATATACGTGCCACACTCAAATAGGAAACTCAAGCTGTGTTGATAATACATGCTCATAATTGAGTTTCAAGAGTGAGTTGTTTAATGATAAAACTGTGCTTTAGCTTTGAGATGAACATAGTTGATAATGAGAGTTGGGTAGTGATGATATATGTGAAAGTATGTTCATGCATTCAATTGATTGAGTATGATGACTATTTGTTTACTTTACACAATGTTTGCTCATGGCCTGAGTTGTTATTATGATGTGGGCAATGGTGTGGGGCCGTGTTGAATTTTTGAATTGATGGTATAAGGGAAAAGTCTGAGAATGACCCAATATACCAGAAATGAAAAGTCTGAGATCTGCACATGTTGCGATTGTGAAGAGTTAAACCCAACTACAGAACATAAAAGAGGCCAGGTTAGGTGGTGTAGGGGTCCAGGGACCTGCGTGATCGAAACCTTTTGTGAATCTAGGGATTGATGTATAAAGTGCTCCTTCTCCATACTACTTAGAGGAGCTCATCCCCGACGTGAAGTAGCAAGTGTGGGATGCAGTTACTACAGTAAAGCAGGTGAGCTCAATGAAACGGTGAGTCACGACAGTGATTACCCCAAACTATGTTAATATGCCTAGCAAAACTCAAGTGCTTGGGACTGTAAGCTACGCAATGGTTCGCCCTAAATACACCGATGAGCTATGTGGCATTGATTATACTTAGGTGGGTGCATGTGTGTGCGTCATAAAAATTCATGAGATTCTAAATTGTGTGTTTAATTATTTATTTATTTGTTTGTTTGTTTATCTGCTTTTCTATTGTTACCGATGTGATTGGGTTTTTGTATGACTCATATTGAGTCTATTTCACTGGGATGCCAAAGAAATCGACAAATAAAACTTAGTGGACATTTTGAATTACGATTCAAGTATTATCATTAGTGCCAGAGTGAGCTTACCTGTAGTGATGATACTCATTATTATTTTAACAGTCAATACAATACATAACATTTTACTCAAAAGATATATCAGAGATCTTGTTATGATTTTCATTGTACTCAATGATTGTGCTGATGTTATAACTATTTGCCATCAGTAGGTTCCCACGATGTAACAGATGATGCTCTTTGGTTAGACAGTTGAAAGGATGAGGGATTGCTGGGAAGATAACTTGTATTGCACACACACTTATATCACACTTGTATCATTTAAACCCTTGATCGTGATTGTTGCGGACCGACTATGTCTGGCCTGGCCAAGCCAGCAATATGGGATGCTGCTTGGCCAGCTTGGGCATTGCTCGGTAAGCATGTGGGATCCAATCAGATGGCAGGTCAAGTAGAAAGCAATGCAGTTAGAATGTGCAGCGTGGAAGTGCAAATACCAAGCATACAAGTGCATCATGATCATCAGTCCCTTTGAAACATGCAAGTCCGTCGTTAAGAAATTGATGGGTTCCCCACGCATAGCGTTTGGATGCTCATAGGGGTGTGTGTGGGTTAGGGGCAATTCCCTTGATGGATGCATATGCTACATCCACAACCTCGTAGAGCCATGAAGGGGCAAGCAAGTGAAAGCTCGTTATCGAGTAGGGCAATGTTTAACGTTGCTTAATGACATATAGTCAACAACTGGCTTCGACTGAGAACTTCCTTCTAAAGGAAGTCTACCTCCACCCAGATTTCGTATGGAAGTAAATAGGCACTTAGAGGAGTGACGGTTTCTTGACAGGACCTCACGGCCATGGCTTACCAATGATCTACTGTTGGATAATCCAGGGTGATGGTGTGCCGAGTGCCTAGCACTCCTCGTCTAGTCAACGGTCCCAAAAGTTTGATGGAAGCTTCCGCTACATTAAGATTGAGTTAAGGCTGGACAAAGGCATAGGAAACCTTCGGCACCGTGCGGGCCAAATAGGTTTGAAAAAGTCAGCCTATGACAAAGTGGTATCAGAACAGAACGATTTCTCATAAAGAACTTGGAAGATGAGAACGATGCAAAGATACAATCAATAAGTGGTTCTGAAAAACGTTGGCTTGTTGTTGGTGCCACATAGTTTGAACATGTTCATTGGACACTGGTTCAAGTGACCACGTTGGTGTAGGCCAGGAGGAGCCGCTTGTTGAGGCAGATAGGGTGAGAGGCCCTACGTGAAAAAGGATTGTCCAGAAGGGCATGGGCCCTTAGTGCTGGCATGGCTCGAAGAAGAGATCATGTCAAGGTACTCAAAGGTGAGTACTGGTTGACAACACATCTTGGAAATTTGATACTTAGTGGTCGTCGAATATGTTCCAGACTTTACTAAGAAAAAGTCTAAAAATGTGACAGAAAAGTGGGAAGAACCAAAGATGGACTAGAGGCAAAACACCTGATAAGGCAAGTAGCCGCAACGCGATGGGTGTGTCAAGCAAACAGATGTTGGCTCAATTGAATGAAATAAAGGGAATAACTGTAGAGTTTTTCTCACCCAAGGCAAGTCGCTAAGGACATCGACGATTTGAACCGACTATGTCTGGACTGGCCAAGCCAAGCAATATGGGATGCTACTTGGGCATTGTTCGGTAAGCATGTGGATCCAATCAGACGTCGAGTGAAGTAGAAAGCAATACACTTGGAATGTGCAGCGCGGTGGTGCAAAGACGAAACATATAAGTGCATCATAGTCATCAGTCCCTTTGAACCGTTGTTGGGGAATCAGTGGGTTCTCCACACATAGCATTTGGATGCACACCGGGGTGCATGTGGGTTTGGGGCAATTCCCTCGGTGGACGCATATGTTGCATCCACAACCACGTAGAGTTACGCGGGCAAGGAAGAGAAAGATCGTCATCGAGCAGGCGATCGTTGGTTGCCAGACTTAATGACATATAGTCAGCAACTGGTTTCGACTAGAGACTTCCTCCCAAGGGAAGTCTACCCCCACGTAGATTTCGTATGGTAGTAGATAAGTGCTTGGAGGAATGCAGTGATCTGACAGGGCCTCATCACGATTTGCTGATGGTCTACTATGAGATAATAATGGGTAATAGTGTGTCAAGTGCCTAACACTCCTCATCTAGTCCACGGTCCCAAAAAATTGATGAAAACTTCCGCTACATTAAGATAGAGTTAGGGCTGGCGAAAGCTTAGGAAACCTTCGGCGCCGCATGAGCCAAATAAGCTTGAAAAAAGTCAGCCCGTGACAGTGATTGTAGTGAGCTATTGGGTTTTCTAGCCACTTGTACTTGACTTACAAGAAACTAGCTATGGCCCTATGTCTGGCTACAGATTCCTTCTACAACCTGACCTTGCGAGAGCAGCTAGGTAGGATCCTAGAGACTAGGTCTTATCACTAGCAAAAACATTAGGTTCTAGCAACTTACCTCTTTTGGGTTGCCCAACAGTCGCTCCACTAATGGCCTTCTTCAAGACAACAATATCGTCATCCTGAATGGTTGTGTTATTGAACTCGGACTTTAGGACCTCCATGGCCCCCTTAGATTGCTTGATACGATCATCAAGCTATCTTACCAGTTCTATACATCGCCGAGCGATGACCTTCCGGCACTCTCCAATGAGTTGTTCCACTACGCCATCGACCAACTCCTCAAGGACCCCAAGTTGTCCTTTTATCGAAAATAGTGGTTCATGGTATCTTCAATCTATCCCATTTTCTAGGTGATTAAAGATTCAAAACTCACCAACTGATAAACCAACTCCTATAGGTAGTCATGTTTCTCTTTGGATACTCATCCATGGTTCGATTTATCAGTGTTCCTTCTTCAACCAGGTGAGGCTCCTCACAAAATGATTCTCCTTAGCAGAATCTATCTTATGTGGCCTAACCTGGCTCTGGTACCATCACAGACACAAATTTTCTTACACTCTTTCTTTTTGCAAAGTGCAAGGCATATGACCTAAGGAAGTGCCACACACTTCTTCTTACTCAGCCTTATCCCTCAAGGAGGATCTGGCTGGGATCCTATACCGTTGCTGCCAGAGAAATATCTTGGTGTCCTTATGCACCAAGGACTCAATCCAACACTTGATGCAGTAAATTCCAAAACTTACGCTCTCTGGCCCTTTTCATTAATCTCTTGAACACGTACAATAGAAATTCCAAAACTTAGGCTCTATGGCCCTTTTCATTAATCTCTTGAACACAAATACAAGAACCCCCAAGTCCCAATTTTTCCTTTGCATAGTTTTCTCTCACTTGTGCAACATTCGTCTTGCATAACTTGGCCTTTAGGTTATGGCTTACTTAAATGCAAGCTCAATAAACACAGGGCCATGGGTCATGCCTTTACAAGCTGCACCCGTTTGCCGAACAACCATGAAGGCCAAGAGTCATGCAACCTCACATGCTTCTTTCGCCTTCTTCCCAAATGGATTGTGGCCTGGCCAATGGTCGTGCCCCTTTAGAAAGTACTTGTCTTTGCTCTGCGGTGCTGCTTGGCCAATGGATATATCAGTTGGCTAATCCTATCGTCTGACACCTGTGCATGTGTCGAATGGACAAAACCCATCGGCCATCCGAACCGTCAACCATTGGTAAATGCCCACCGGTGGCCGGCCAACATGGCCAAGCTGACGGTTGAAGAGGGGCTAGCCAACCCCTGTGCCAAGGTCACCAAGATGACAACATCTGCTTATTCTTGCTTTGTCAGTCGCTTCCCCACATCGAGCATCTAAAGTGCAGGCAGGCAAGACATTGGAGCGTTGCAGTTGGTCATGGCTGGGTATGAAGCTAACCAAGTTTGGTTGTGGCCAGTGATGCGATCCTGCCTTCGACTATCAAGAGTGTCGAGGGCGAGGCACATCAGGGCCGAGTTGAGCATAGGATGACGCCGGCTAGCACAGGGCTAGGGAGGTTAGCCTGCCTCCTAGCCTTGCTGAGAAGTGCTCACATGAGCTGCTTACGGGTTTGGCCAGGTAATATGGCCAGCATCACAACATTGGGAGCCGAAGGTGGTCGGTCACTACCAGACCAACCTTCAGCCATAGCCTAACCCTGGAGACATGCACAGGCACGCAGTGCCACGCTCACCTTGGACATGCCGCTACACCAGTTGCAAGTTCATGTAAGGCATGCATGACACTGGAGCATATGCTTGCGATGACTGCCATTCAGCCATGGCATGTTCATGCATGGCCTTGGGCCCCTCACTCTAGTCGGGCATGGATAGGGCTCTAGGCGGCCGTAGCCGAGAGGTGTACAATCTCGATTGGCGCTATTTTGAGTGAAATACACAGATAGCCCTCGTAGCCAAGACATGTCCGGACATGCTGGTGCACGTGACAGGCATCATGCCAAGCACAAGGGGACCACTAGCTGACGTAGCCAAGAGGCTGCAAGGGACGCTGCGCCATTCCAAGCGCAAGTCGGTGAGTAGCCATGACCGCCGTATCCCGACCACGTCGCAGGAATGCTAGACATTACAACAGACGCCCGCGTTACCCGCGATAGCACCATCATGCAGCCAGACGAGTCGCTTGAGGAGAGCGCAGTTGACCACCCTCCGCGCCAAGCACACTCAGACTACGCCTAGGAGGGACTCAAACAGAAGCAGCACGACAGAGCTAGAGTCCGAGCAGCGAGCATTCTTCTCGCCGAACCGATTCAGATGAGGACACATCTTGAAGTGCCCTAAAAAGCCACATGTTTCTTTCTTGCTGGTCCGCTTTGAAAAATTATAGACACTCTTCCATTGCTTTCGCTCTTGTAATGGGGGGAATCCCAGCTTTCGCTAGAGACCACACCTGGCTGGAGTTTTGAAGTAAAATTTTCGACCGAAGTTTCTATGTGATCTTCTTCTGACGTGGGTCTTCGCGAGAGTGAGTCCAGAGCTTCCCTGTTCTTCATCAGCCGACGTGGTTCTTCAGCCGACAGTACAACTTGTACACCGACAACACAAAAACACCCTATGCCACCAGGAAACAAGAGCGTGGATCTCTCTTGCTTCCGGCCTCCCTAAGGCTCGATGGACATCCGACCGAACGCTCCACCGCATCATCCAAGTTCATTCCATCCTCCGACGACCTCCAAATCCCAATCCGGGCATCGATCCTTCATGGTTGATCAAAGGCGAGTGCAAAATAGTAAGCAATCCTAGCCCTTGGAGATTGATCATTTTCAGATCGCGCTTCAAAATACTTCTATTCATGCTTCTAGACTGCCGAACGCCCAATCTCTGTTTCTGGTGAGATTCCGTTCAATATGCTAGGTGAATGCATGATTGAGCGGTGTATCGCAAAAATCTATGCTCCCTACCCAAAGTCTCAATAAAATCTGTAATGTCGAGACATCCGGGGAGTTGCAGAACGCTTCGGAGATTCTAGATCCGTTTCAAGGGAAATCAACGGAGGATCAATCCCAGAAGGTTGATCTGATACCAGTGAGTCAATTTACAAGTTATTTCTCATATTAAACTCATCGCATTCGCTACATTTGAATTTGGTATTCTATTTTCCGCTTTCTGCCGGAGACTGAGCATTTCCAATGTCGATTCCACGTGATCCCGTGATCAATTCATGTTGCTCTTGATTTGACAAGGTTCCTGCTGAAATTCCAGGCATTTCGAGCCCTCATACGCCAAAATCTATTCATAAATCAGCCCAGAATCTGTGTTTGAAGCTCGTCGAAGTTCCTACATTATTTTCCGACATCGAGTGAATCTTCCTCAGTCGACATCGTCTAGGACACTGATCAACACCCAGAAGGTGATCTTGTTAAGCAGCACTCGGCCAGCTTCTCACATGTGCATACGGTGAGCTCCATCGACCAGGCAGAGGGTGCTAGTGATCGAGGACGCATCTCTAGACCTTCCGACGCCGAGCAATGAGCCCGGACTTTCACCACAGTGACTACGGAGGGCTCGGCCCGTCGACAATGCCAAGCTCCCCTGATTAATAAACAAATTAGGTCCTTTGTACATTCGGTGAAGTCCTTTCACATTGCTTCCTCATTTGCTGTTGTTTACATTGTTTACTCCCTCACGCATTTGTCTTGTTGCTCGAGAGAGTAGCGAGGAACCTTGTAGCAGTGAGCAACAGGCAGGCCTTTGGAGGCAGGTCATCTCTCCTCGGATATTCTATCTTGCATTGCCAAATTTATTCGACAAGGTATACCCTCTTTTCACCCTATAGAACGGGGTGGGTTCTTTGATTTCCAGCCGACTTTAGCCTTCAATCGTCGGAGGGCTTCTCTAAAGCACATAGCGCTAAGGACACAACCCCAGATTGAGTTGACCATGATCCTAGGGTGGGCATGGTTTGGCCATCTAGGCATATATGTTGTCGATGGCTGACGAGATTGATGGAGCCAGGCAGCGGCTGTATGAGTGAGATTGGAGAGGTTTTGAAAATTCTGTATCATTCACGTTGTGTAAAGATTAAAGCCCCACAACCCAATTGATTGATGTATTCTAGCTAGGAGAGAATTGGGAATTGATTTGTACCCATCCAGGACAGCTAGAGGCCGGGGTCCTGTCCAGCTAGGGACTAATTGTATTTGTGTTACTCGGGCGGAGGCTAATGGTGGGGTCCAAGAAGGGGTGCAACAATATAAAGCGGTATCAGAGCCACCGTTAGCCTATATCCATATCAGCTTCAGCGAGGCTGCGGCCAGTAGTAGATGGCAGCCGAAGCACTAGATCGCGGCAGCAACCGGCAGGCAGGTAGTGTGCAGAGTGCAGTTGAGCAGCAGTCTGGTTCAGTGATTTGGGATTTTCTCAGCCTTCTGGAATCCAAATCGCCTTGAGATTTTGCAGTAGGTTCGTAATTAAATTTGCCACTTGAGGACCAATTTTTAGGGCAATCCGATATCTGAGATTAGGTCCAACCGCAGACTCAGAAACTGCCAAATCTGAGTGTAGTTGGCCAAATTACAGCACGAGAAGGGGCAAAATGATTGCTGTTTTCACCAACGAACGGAATGGATTGTGTTGGAAGGACATCATCCTCAGCAGATCACCTTCCTCAAAACTTAGAAGTAGAACAAAGGAAGAGATTGTGTGGATAGGGAGCCACCCAAATTGCGATCTCTTGACAGAGTAACCGAGCGTTAACCGGTTTCATGCTCAACTTAGGATCATTACATCGTCTAGGAAAGTTTGGGTGACTGATCTCTCTACAGACCATGGGACGTGGATATCGGGGAAAAGATTGCAACCCAAACATGGGTTGCAAGTGGGAAGCGCGTTGAGGATTTACAAGTTGAAATGGGTGTTCTCGACGCCTAACCTAAAGAAAGAACAAGGCGACCCAGGATCATCTCATTTAGAACCCAAGAGGACAGTTCTTACAGGGGCTTGCGTGAGAGAAGGGAGACGTACTGCGAGGGGAACCAAGGGCTATACTGGCAGGCTGAAATAGAGCAGCAACCTTTAGCCTGCAAACCTATGACTGGCGTGAGCAGTCTCGTACTCAGAGGAGCAGGGCACAACAAGGCGGTCAGCAGGTTGTCGGCATGATACAACTCATCGTTGGGAGGAGGACCAACCTCGCTGGGACAACCGCGGCGAGAACTGGACCAACCAGGTCCATGACGAATACCGCCTACTCCAACAGTGATACAGCCAAGACCAACAGTCTTGACCTGACTTTTGCCCAATCCAAAATCCCTCGGATTGTGGATGAGCCAAGAGCCTACAGTAGGGAATACTATGGCCATCATAAAGGAACATGTTACAAAGACATAGCATCTTATGCTAGTGTTGAGGCAGACCCCCCCACCCACCGAGAAACTACAAACCTTTAGCAAAGGCTGGAGAATGCCGAGTATGTTGCTCAGCCTTAGTCTTGGCTTGACTTTTGCCCAATCCAAAATCCCTCGGACTGTGGATGAGCCAAGAGCCTACAGTAGGGAATACTATGGCCATCATAAAAGGTAGGCATGTCTAAAGCTGCACCGATGCTACAGGCCGCACCTTCTATGGCCAAGATGCAAAAGACAGGCGCACGTTGGACAACCTTGACAGGGACCAGCAGGAAGTAGTAGTGCATCCACGACAACCTTCAAGTTGCGCGCCTGCCTTAGATGATCTGAGTGAATTTGAAAACCCCCTGGCTCCAGTAGAGCCTGAACATGTGCAGGAAAAGAAGGAAGCATGGACTGAGATGTGCACTTGGTACGGTGAACAGAGAGCTAAGCTGCGACTTTCCAAGGAGCAGCGTCAGTCCCTGCTGGATCAGCCCCTGAAGGCCAGCAAATCTGTCGAGATGAGTGTCGCATCAGCAGGGCATTTGCAGCCAGGGAAAGGCCTGGACGTGGAGGCTGAAATCCATGATCAGTCAGCTAGTGAGAAGACTGAAGCTGCGATCAGTCTTGGGAATGGGCGAAGTCCTACCGCATGTCCTGGACGTACCGGCTAGGGATGACGATGTAGGGCCAAACATGGCAGAAGCGGCTGAAGAAGAGGAGGAAACAGAGGCAGCTCTAGAAGAGGAACCTGTCAGCCAACAAGAATGGCATGAAGAGGCCAACAACGAGGATGAGATAGAGTCGGCATTGTCCAGTCAAGAGGAAGAACCTTCACTATTTTCACAAGGAGCCAACCACCCACAGCAAACTGAGAGTTTGGCTGCTCATGAATGAGTTCACATGGGGCTCGAGTGGCATGAGAGGGCTGAACCAGGAGAGGGTGAATTGACTGCGTATGTGACAGATGCTCATTGGCCTGTCCTAGCCGAACAAACTGAATTTTCTGAAGAAGTTCTAGCTTCGGCAGGGCAAAGTGAAAACACTAAAGTCGCCTCAACTGATTGTGACTCCTTGATATTGTGGCAAGAGACAAAGGAACCGACTTGCATAGTCCACACAGCCAGTAAAGGAGAAGAGGCCAAATCTTCTGCGAGTCTAATCGGAACGGAAATAAGGAAACAATTCCACTACCAAGCGGCTGAAAGCATTACGCCAGCTAATTTTGGGAAAATGACCTGCAAACCAGATGTTGAGTATGCTTAGACCATGTGCCATCAACAGCCAAGATAAAATTTTGCGTGCGGACCAACTTAAGGTGCTGAAACCAGATTTGAAACAAATCATTTCACGATTTTCTGTCGTGCTTCTATCTGGCTGGACTGACCACACGGTAGTTCAAAACATCCAGGTTGATTTTATTGAGCGCCTATGGTTTCTAGAGGCAGATTTGATTTCGTGGAGCCTTTCCATGTTGATTAAGTCATTGCCTAAGGAGGGTGGCGACAACAACACATACTTTCCAGCCGTCAAAAGGTATGAGAGGTCAAAGCACATGTATGAGGCATGGATGGAGAGACAGCCAACATGTCGGTTGAAAAATATGGGTGTCAAGGTTCTTCCATTAGAGGATTTTAGGACACGTACGTGGAAGAATGGCATGTGTGCTTGGGAAGACTGATGGCAGAAATTTTTGGAGCATCCTAAAGCTGCCACCTTCGTTCCCATTATCCTAAACGTGGTGCTTAGCTATAGGAATGGGACAGACGATCAAAGGAGAGAAATGCACCATTCCTAGCCAACACGTATCAACTTTGGCACAACAACGCATGGCCAAAACTCGGGCACATGCTAGAGAGATTTTTGATCGGGGTAAATATATCCAAGGGTCGGCATCGGATGACCATGGGTGGCTTAAGGGGCTTCCTATGCGACTGAAGTCCCAGCATGGAATTATTCTAAGGGATTATGGACCTGATTATCATCGGCTGTCTATCGAATGGTCCAAAGCAGCCATGATGAATACCTCGGGTTATATGGCTGAAACGAAGCACAGCAACTTCGGTGATGTGCTGCGACTAAGCGTGACCATTCCGAGCCAGCAGGGTTGGTTAGCCAAGAGGCTTGGGCATGATTTTAGTATTGCATATAGTTGGGGCATAGAGGAAGCAATGGGTGGTTTATTTTCCAGATTGTGTGCGCCGTTGTTGACAGTGTTCATGAAGGGCACGAACCAATGTGAGACTGAGAAGGATGCTAAAGAGAGCGTCGAGCCTCAATTCCAAAACCGAGTGGCATTAGCTGAAGGCGATCAGAAAATGAATGGTCGTCCACGTTGTATTCAAGCAAACGTTGGAATTGCAGCGTATGAAATTCCTTCAAGGGCCTTGGAGGCCCACCATACTGAAGGAGAGGTGCAAGCATTAACTGGAGTTCGGGGGAGCAGTTGGGTACCGAAAGTAGGCATCCGGATAAGCTATACAACGTCTTTTGTGGAAATTTGGGAGACTACCATTCGCTTGCAGGAGTAGTGAAAAGTCGGGCTTCTGCAAGATCTTTTCCTATCGAGGCCATTCATCTTCGTGTTGCAAAGAGTGCTCACGTTGTTGCAGCATTCTACTCATATGTTTTCGAAGGCATTGAGGGTGGTGTGACCGCGGCAGAGAAAGAAAGAAACCATGCTATATGGCAGATTCAACCAAGTACACGGTAGCCTACAGGCTTATCCCTGGGCGCTTGCTGGATACATGTGACCGAGCAATCGCCGGTCCTGACCATAGTAGGCCTTGACCAGGAATACTTTGAGAGAGGACTAGTAGATGTTTTAGAATTGATATTAGGCTCGGTTAGGGATGATGAGTCCTCACGCCCAAATCGAAGTAGCGCCATTCTTGCACGACACCTGGCTGTCTTAACCTTCTCGAATCATGCACAGGGATTCTTTGACGAAACCAGCATTTGGGCTGTAGCAGCCAGCTTCGGATGGGTCCAGGGAGATTACCCAGCAAGTAGTGCTCACCGTAGGACTGAGCTAAGGAAGGGCCTACAATCCATGACAGCGGAAGGAAGTGAATTTTGGATTCCGCATGACGCGCCGGGTCAGCTAGAGAAGCCCCAAACAGCACCAATGAAGCGGACAGAGCTGTCTGCAGTCAAATCCAATAACCCTCTCCAGCTGCGGTTAGAAACGAGGCAAAAACAAGCGGCTTGGGGCCGAGCGAGAAGCGAACCAGATTACCACAGCCGAGGGAATGACCACTTCCAAGGGGACCCCAGTGGAAATAGGTGCCAACTAAGGACTTTGGGGCAAGTCCTTTTTAAGGGGGGGTAGATCTGATGCGACCGCGCCTTGGACTGCCGAGGACGAGGCACATCAGGGCCGAGTTGAGAATAGGATGACGCCGGCCAGCACAGGGCTAGATAGGTTATCCTGCCTCCTAGCCTTGCCGAGCAGACCTCACATGAGCTGCGTACGGGTTCGGCCAGGTAATCTGGTCAGCATCATAGCATTAGGAGCTGAAGGTGGCCGGTCACTGCCCGACCAGCCTTCAGCCATAGCCGAACCATGGAGACATGCACAGGCGCGCAGCACCGCACTCGCCCCCGGTCATGCAGCTACACCGGCTGTAAGTTCAGGTAAGGTAGGCAGGACACTGGAGCATATGCTCGCGATGACTACCATTCAGCCATGGCAGGTTCATGGGTGGCCTGGGCCCCTCACTCTGGCACTGCCAAGTGGGTCCACTATGCATCCTGTATGAAATATAGTCTATATGCTAATGCAACTGAATCTACATCGCATCCCTCACTACTTCGATTTGAGATAGTAAACATGGATAAGAAGGTAAGGAGCATGAGCTCTATAAATGACATTAGGACAATGTGGTAGCTAGAGAAGCCTGTAATTGGTAATTGCAATTCAATACTGACTTATTAGCTTGAGAACCAGAAACAACATATCCTCTATGCCTGTTTACATTTGTTTAGCTCATCCATTCTGAGCTCTGTCACCAACTAGTATTCATTTATATAGCTCATGGGCAATATAATTCATGAACTGATGTTATATATATATTGTAACAACCCGACCCACTCTTGAGCTCGGGCCCCTAGTTCGGCGGATCCCAACCCGCCCCCTAGCAATTTCGGTTCTAACCCTAAAAAGGCTAGAACCAGGACAATCTTCTCATCAATGACCCTCTTTATAAACCCATGAAGATTTTTCAAAATCTTCGATACGGGACTAAACTTATGGGGTGTTACAATCCACTCCCCTTAAGGCACACGCGTCCGCGCGTGTGGGACCTCATGTCCGAGTGTTGAACTGGCTTTGATACCATTGTAACAACCCGACCCACTCTTGGGCTCGGGCCCCTGGTTCGGCGGATCCCAACCCGCCCCCTAGGAGTTTCGGTTCTAACCCTAAAAAGGTTAGAACCAAGACAATCTTCTCATCAATGACCCTCTTTATAAACCCATGAAGATTTCTCAAAATTTTCGATATGAGACTAAACTTATGGGGTGTTACATATATATATCGCTACATATACATATGATACATATAACAGATATTTGAAAATATAATTCATGAGCTGCTGTTATCTCTCCCTCTCTCTCTACATATAAATATGTATATAACAGATATTTGAAACATTAACAAACACAGTTTGATTTACAAGGAAACTCACATACGTCATTTAAATATTTAACTATAACTTGTCACATGGTCTATGAATGATAGACAACAAGAAAAATGGCGGTTTGTGTGTGTGTGTTGCCTGTTGGTGATTAGATTTTGTCTCCAACAAGGATCAGAAATAGAAACCACTTTATTGAATATGTTTCTAGTATGTACATGAACAGGGAGTTCCACCCATTGGTCGTGTTCTTGACGATAACGACGCTGCAAAAGAGCTCATGCAAAGTGTAGTGGCAGACTTGGACTTGAGCTCCTCGACATTTTCACATGTGAAAGAGAATCTATTAACCAAAGAAATTTAAAAATTGATTCCTTCGAGAGATATCTGCACAAATATTACATGACAGGACCTGATCAATGATTTTTCTGATCGATAAAAAGAAAGTTGTATGGGCTATGTAACATAACCGGCACCGTACCGGTATCATACCGGTACGGGTACAAATGTGGCTTGGGTACGCCGTTGACCACATCGGGTACGGTTAACATACCTGTGGTCGAGTCCGACCATTTTTGGATTCGGTCAAAGTTGACTAAGTCCAAAATTGTCTATTTTCAGTTTTTAAAGTGTTTTACATTGTAACCTTTTTTTACATTTTTTACTTTAAAAAGATCAAAATCCATCAAAATCTTTCATCGATGGTTCTTCACTTCGTCTTCACCGATAGAGACTGACAACAAGAGGCAAACAGCGAGCGGCGAACGGCGACCAACAAACGACGATTTAACTCGACGGTTCTGCGTCTTCCTCTTCGGCGAGCTCTTTCTTTTGGTTTTACTTGGTTTTTAGGGTTTCATGAAGATTGAGCTCCTTTCTTCATTTTTTGTTCCTTTGTTTTCTCATATGTGCCTTTCTAATCATTCTTGACTCTTGATTGAGCTTCGTTTTTCCATTCTTTCGTTAATGCATAAAAATGTACATTTTGTGGTTGGTGTTATAAGGGAGAATGGTGTAAGTGAGAGTCAAGCCACAGACGGTTCACCTCCGGCAAGTAGGAAACCCAAGCCGTCGCAGATGGTTCACTGTGTTGATTTTGTTCTTGTCCTCTAATCTTCCCTTTTACCTAGGACTTGTTGGAGGATAGAACTCAATTCAATCTCAGTTTACGTTTTTCTTCATCTTCTTTCTTTTGTTAAGACCATGTAGGGAACTAATTCATTACTATGTTAGAAGACTTCCTTTCTTTGAGTCGCAGTGAAAGGGCTCAAAGTAAATTTGTGAGCCAAGCTAAACTGAATATGAAGTATAGAAAGTAAAATTAGATGACTAATCGACAGTGGTCTCAGATTGACTTTTCCGGTTTTCCACTTCCTCCTTTTACCTAGCTGCTTTTCGTTTTTCAATTTTTTCAATCGAAAATTGTTCAAAGTTGCTTGTCGTGAGCAAGAGTGACAAAGGTTTGCGAGACTGTGAGCTCTTTCTTCTAATAACGTGATTTCCATCTATTTGATAGATCATCTGTTTTTTGTGTTTTTCTTCCATGTGTGCTTGCACTATTTTCTGGTATATCATTTGATTTTTTTTTTACATGCTTGAATTGTTGATATATATTTTCAGTTATAGTTTTTTGCTTTTCAGATATAAGTTGTAATGGCTGATAAAGGAAAAAAAACGATGCCTACAAGTAGAAATGGAAATATGGCAAGCAGCAGTAGCAATGTTAATACCGCTGCTGCAGTAGAAATGGATAATCCATCTGAGCCTCTTTGGCGCTATGTGAAAAAACTAGTGGTGGCGGTGGGAATATTATTTTTTTCTTGCAAATTTTTGTCATCGTCATTTTATTGGCTCTTATACGTGTTCCAAAGCACATTTATTGCATATCAAAAGCCATGAAATTAGACAATGCGAAAAAATTAGCAATGAATCGATGAAGGTATTGAAAAAAGAACAATATAGTAGCTGGGATGAAAAAATCTTCAGCCAAGTCAATCAACTATCTATTCCTCTTTATGTTATTGAAGAAGGTGAAGATGCTTCAAATAAAAGAAAAATAAACTTGGCGATTGGACCTACCAAAACATTAGCACAAGCATTCAAAAATATGGGAAGGGCAGAAATGGATAGAAGGATCGAAATGTTCTTTTTTGCAAGTTCATTTCCTTTTAATGTAGCCAGATGTCTTTATTGGAAAGATGTTGTTACAAGTTTGGCTAATAGCGGTTTGGTTAGTTATGTACCCCCGAGTTCAGAGAAGTTGAGAATAGCGATTCTTGCAGAAGAGAAGGCAAATATCAAAAAATTATTAAAGAAGAAAATTTTCATGGACATAATATGGAGTATCCATTGTTTCTGACGAGTGGACTGATATACAAAGACGACCACTGATAAATTTTATTGCTTATTCGCTTAATGGACCAATCTTTTTGAAATGTGTTGATGCATCTTGGGAGTATAAAGATGTTGAGTATTTAAAAAGGCTATTTATAAAAGTCATCAAAGAAGTGAGTGAAGACAATGTTGTACCAATTATTATTGATAACGCTCTACTTTTCCAATGAGCAGGGATGAATTTGGCAAGTGATCCCAAGTATAGTCACATATTATGGACTTCTTGTGTGACACATAATATAAATCTAGCACTTAAAAGTGTTTGCAACCCATCAATAGATGATATAAACACTGTTAAATTGTGTTCATGGATTGAGGAGCTTGAGCATGATGTCAAAATCATTAGAAATTTTGTTGTAAACCACCACAATGCTCTTGCTATGTTTAATAAGCATTATGATTTGAAATTGTTGAAGGTAGCATAGACTTGTTTTGCATCCATTATTTAATGATGAAAATAATAAAGCAGGTGAAACATGCATTAACACTTATGGTAACAGACAATGATTGAGAGTTTTATCAAAGCGATGACATTGTGAAGGCTCAAGAAATTAAAAAATGTATTTTAGATGATGAATGATATGATAAGGTTACATATTTTTTGCAATTTACAGAGCTTATTTGGCAGATGATGAGAGAAGTTGATAAAGAAGGGTCCATGCTTCTTACAGTTTATGACATGTGGGATAACATGATTAAAACGTCATTTTTAGACATGAGTTTTTCGATCATGTACATAAAATTTTAGTAAGAAGATAAAATAGAAACAATAACATTTTACATTGTATGGCACACTCTTTAAATTCCAAATATTATGGACAAACATGGTTGGCAGGAGGTACTGGTCGTGTTCCTCCTAATTGAGATCCATAAATATCAAACAATAGGGAGATATGTTTAGGAAGAACATTTTCTTATTCTCATCGGTTGAAGATAATAAATAATGAGTTTGTGAGTTTCTCTGGTGGAAGAAGTGATTCATTACAAGCTGCAATAGCAAGAGATGAAGATCCTGTTAATTGGTGGTTATGTTTTGGAGCTTCGACACCAAATCTCCAAATTGCGTTGAAGTTATTATCTCAACTTGCAACTTCTTCATGTTGTAGAAGAAATTGGAGCACTCAATAACAAGAGATGAAGAATATCATGTTAATTGGTGGTTATATTTTGGAGCATCGACACCAAATCTCCAACTTGCGTTGAAGTTATTATCTCAACTTGCAACCTCTTCATGTTGTAGAAGAAATTAGAGTACTTATTTTCAAATTCACAACATCAAGAGAAGTAAGCTAACTAATAAGCGAGCAGAAGATTTAGTTTATGTCCACTCCAACCTACGCTTACTTTTACGTACTTCAGATACTTACAGATATTTCTTTCTTTTTTTTTATCTTTGATATGTATACATATGTATATTATGCTGGTTGTTTAATGTTAATATTAACTTAAAGTTAAATCATATTGTCATTTTGTTGCAACTTGTTGTTTATGATCATCCAAATATTGAGATTTTAATGTAGAGGACATTGACGTGGAACTTGAAGGAGAACATGATTTGCATGTTCTTAATACGGACCTTACAGAACCTGTTGTTCCTTCTAATCTTGATGATATGACTGAGGAGAATAAAAAAAGCCGATACATTTTATATGTTAATTATTTTCATACTTTTTTTAGTAGTATAATAGTATCTATAAATTTTGGATCATGAATATGATTTATGAATGTGTTATTCTGTTTTTAATTTTTCAATATATATATGTATAAATATGTTATTTTGTTTGTATTTTTTTGATATATATATGTATGTGTACGGCCGTACCCCTGCACCCAAGTTTTTTTAAAATGGTCCGTATCCGTACCTATGTGACATAGTGTATGGGTCGATAAAATGAACATGGGATTGCAAAAGAAGAAATCTGCATCAGCCAACCACACCCAAAAATTTTAACGGTACTTATTGGCTTGTAACATGTGAAAGTTTTTCCCCAGCATACAAAAGCACACCTTAATTGGTCGAGAACTTGAGTGTATGACAACAAGGTAGCAAGAAAGGCCATGCCCCATATGATCTATTACTGCTACTAATGCTTCCTCTTCTCCTCCCTTTTATTTCATCACATGGTATAAGGGTGAAAACCAGCATATGAGTCATTCACACTCTCAGATCTGTCATTTAGCCTAAGAAGTAAGTGGATCCCTTGTTGGGTGGTAGAAAACACAAAAGGAAAAGCCATTGCCCAGCCATGACTTGTCAAGCAGACAACATGCATGGACAATTCTAGCCATACCCACTGGTCAGATGCATGATTGCTTTTCTTACTTCTGCGAAGGCTTAATTTTTGGTGAGGGAGATAACATTTCCTACCTCTTCAATCCCTTCGTTCATCAACTTCTCACGGTAAGGTGTGTACCCACAAAGGGATGAACACTAGGCTCTCTCCAATGAAGGGCCACCCAAATGTACCGTGAGGAAGCGCAGCTTCGTTCCAGATGAATCTAGCAGTCCAAAGCAGGCAGAGCATTACAGTGGCTACGAGCGTACAGACGCTAACCATGGGCTACCCACAAGTGCTTTGCACCAAATCAGGCCTTTCATCTCATTTGCCAGACTACTACCCAACAGCCCCTTCTCTTCTCTGCCCCTGAGATCACAGTAGGCCAGGAATGATGATGGTTGACGGTGTGTTACAAGGAAAATTGGATATGTTCTAGTATTTATTGGCCTTGTCATATTGTCTCTATTAGCTTGTCCATGATATCCACATTCTCACTCTTTCAGAAAACTGAGTATGATTGTTTCAGAAAGGTTAGCTAGGAATATGATTCTTGGCTAGGTGATTTAGTTAGAGTAGATTTTAGAAATTTTTGACAGTGTTATTAAGTTCGTTAAAGCAAACAAATCAGTCAAATAAAAAGGTAAAATGTTTATGCAGACATTCTTTAGCAGCATATGGCAGGTAAGAATTTACAGAGATTAGCTTAGGCATGACAAATGTAATGAAGTTCGAATAACAGAGAACAAAACGTCAAATAGGAAATACCCCAATGCTTTCAGGAATGTATGCGTATCAGATCATTTGAAGACACAAATAAGTTTTAGATATTAAAAGAAAATAATTGATCCATACAGGAAGCGAGCACACCAAAGTCTTCATAGATGCAAGTCATAGACAGGTCAGTGGCCTACCTGAGATAAATGATGTTAGACATTAAAAAAACAATTCATCTTACACAGTTTTACTTTTGCCTTACCTGTGGGGATTATGAATTATGAGATGATGAAAGTAAATGTCTTCCAGAGCCCATGGGAAAAGGAGGCCCAATTGTGTGTTGTATGTAAAGTAGAAGTGCTGATGAAACAGTCAGCCTGGCAAAAGAAGATAGAAAAGAACATCAGACACGATAAAACGAGATTATCAATGGGCATGAAAGGAGGAATAAGAGAACAACGAAGAAATGAAAACCCAACCAATGCAATAGAACCTACAAAATTGCATAATTAGCCGTGAATGTTGAACACAGAGATATTACATAAAGCTGACAAGATTTAAAATGGTAAAGTCGTACTTTTTAGATGGTTTTCAGGTTTTAATGTTTTTCTTTTGTTTTAAAATGGTAAAGTTTTTTTTTGGAAAGCTCCGGTAAAATTTAAAATAATTAATCTTCCAGCTAGAAAGAGAAAGGCGGCCCAAATGAAAAAAAATGTGAAAATAAAAATCTGGCAACTAAAAACTGTAAAAAAACGTGAAAAATGCAAAAGAAAACATAAAAAATGAAATAAGACGTGAAAAAACGTGTGTTTTTTTTCGTTGTTGGCGTTTTTGGACCCATAAAACGTACCTTCTTCCCTTTTTTTCATTGACCTTTATTTAATATTTTTAACGCGTTTTTTTAAAAAACGTGTTTTATGTGACTATATATATATATATATATATATATATATATATATATATATATATATATATATGAAAATAGAGTAACAATGAACTTGTGTTCAGGATCTCTCGGCTTAAAATGTCGCACCACTAAATCCAATAGTACACTTACAGACTTACTTAATTTCTCTCTAAAAAAAATCAATTTTTCCCCACGAAATTAGTGTTTCTCGATCTTTTATAATTCTATGAAGCATGAAGATCTATACTCTGTACAAACACAGGAAACTTTAGAAAATGCTACTAGCTCTTAAAAGGAGGTATAAACACTTGCACAAAGACGTATCTTGTTCACTTGATTGTCAAGAAGGTGTGTCTTGTACAGTATATAGAAGAGAGAGACAGAGAGAACAAAAAAGAAAGTAAGCAGATCAGTTAAAAAGACGCAGCCAAGATCTCTGAGTAACAAAGAAAGGGAAATAATACTTGGAGATCAGTTCCGCGGCACACACACTTAGTGATGGAAACCAGAAAACAAGCATAAAACAAAGATGACAAGTTAACGAAGGAAACAAAAGTAACCGAAGATTTTGTTTACCGTCAATCGGCTGAAGATGATGCCCATCCCTGTTAAGTGTGAATTTACATTTCATTCACGGACGGGCTCTGCAGAGTGTCATTTGTCTGATGGATCTTCCCGGGCGGTCAGCGCCTTTTGTTTGCCAGAAAGAGGGTGGGCGGATTCGACCGATTTTAGTGGGAAATAAGCCAAGAACATCTGTCCTTGGATTCACATGGGCTTCCCAAGGATGCCGCTTGCAGGTTCCGAAGAACAGTTGGAGGACCTCTCTGCCCTTTCGATCTATGCGACTCCCACATACGAAGTTCTGATATGCCAAACTACCGACAGATGGTCACCGATGAGCTTCGCCAATCATTTTATGTGGAAACTTAAAATATTTTCTCGGTACTCTCTTTTTTGTTTTTTAAACTCTAGCTTCTCCCACATGTACAGTTCGAATTTCATTAAATCTGATGGTTACTTGGTCTGGTTTTTAGTATCTTAGAAGATTGGTTTGACTGGAATCCTGATTTTATGACTGTTCAGGAATAGCAGCAACCTAGGGCTGCCACAGAGGATATTTTGTATTTTAGGAGGATTTGAGTCCTACAAATTGGACTTGTCAAATTTCAGAAAATTTTGACTCTGTTTGGCCCCTACCACATACACTTGACCATGTCCCTGTAGCTTAAGCTTATTCGTCACTATGTTAGGGGATAGTTTAGTTTTTTTAATAGACAATTTATTTTCTGTCAAATTTCTTTGATTTCAGTAGTTTATATTTTCTGATTCCAGAGCAAAGTAGGTAATATGTTTCTAGCGTATCTCGTTTATTCTATGAGTTGTTTAGTATTAGCTTTATTTAATTTACTATAGGATATTTAGAGTATATAAGTTCATAGGAATGTCAATGGATCGTATTTGAATCATATACATTTTTAACTGTAACTTCTTTTTTTGGATATTTACATGTTTATATACGAATTCAGATTTGAATAGAAATAACAAAAAAAGCTATATCAGAATCCAAATTTGAAACCTGATTTCACAATGTAGAACTGATTTGGATCTGATTTTATATTCATATCTGAATTTAAATATGAATTTGGAACCAAATTCGACTGATTTTCAAAATATGAGAACATTGGATATGGAATATTTATTTCAAACTAAATCTCATCTTAATCCAAATACGACTCCAATCAAATCTTTATGCATAGTCGAATTGAAATAAAAAGTCTGATCCGATCTTTTAATTAGATATTCAATTTTTTTCCTTATCCAATCTTTTCGAAACATTTCGGTCAGTTATCCAATCCAAAGCGGATATATTAATGGCATCTCTGTAAGTATGGTACTTTATATTTGGTCATTCTCTTTAGTTATAGTACTGCACGTTCTAACTTTTTTCAATATTTTTGTTGTTAAATAATCATTTTGCTTGAGCTTTCAAGTGTTCTAATTTTTTGTTATTCAATCATTTTGCTTGAGTTTTGTAAGTGTTCTAATATTATCTCCCATAGGTCAAGGCATACACTAAAAAGGAGTATTAAGGAAATCTTGGTGGAATTTGTCCATGAAAGTACCTCGGCATTGAAAGACTCATGCCTTTAATTTAGATTTGATGGTTGCTTTTGTTGATGAATGTAGAGAGTTCAGCTGATTTCAGTCCAGTTGGATTTCGATAAAGCCTCGTTAAATTATTGAGATTGTTCAACATGACAGTGTCGTGAATGATCTTCATTGTTTTATGTATTGGATTTTAGGTGAGCAAGAAAGACCCACCACCCGACAGAGAACTGAAGACAGTCCCACCCAACCCATGTCTCTCTAGCATACAAGGCCTTTTTTTGGTACTTTGGGGTGTCACTCCTACTGCACTCCTGCTGCACTCAACTTGCGCATCAATGACTCTCTTTTGTCAGCACAGGAGGTCGATGCCCCTGACACTCGAAATGGAGACCGACCTCCTTCAACCCTTCTATGTGTTGGATTAATAACTCAAGTTGGAAGTTTTGTGTCAGACAACTTTTTTGTTTCTTTTCTTATGTGAATAGTATCTGACATTGAATTAACGCGATAGATTTAGTAAGTAAATACTTTTTTTTTTAAAAAAAAAGGGTGAATAGTTCATGTCATTTCCCTTGGAATCAAGGAACATGCTTTAAGACCTTTTACGGTACAAATGAAGAACACATTGGGACGCGATAGTGATTACTCCAAAATTATAACACAAGTCCTCGTAGGATGTGGACCACCTTGTCACATCATTACCACCCCTCGGGGTGAAGTATATGCTTGTTTTTAGTTCTTTATGATTGTTATTAAGGTTGCTTATTTTTAGTTCTTTGTGATTGTTAATTAAGGTCGCTAATGCGTTTAACGTTTTTTGGTGTCTTCGAGCAAGGGTGTCCTTAAATTCCAGCAGGTTAGGCAATTCTTTGCGTCATATTTTAGTTACTTATTGTGTTAATGTTACTTGTGCTGTAGTTAATTAGCTAGATCGGCAGGAGTTCGTATTTCCTTTTGTTCTTTGGTTACATTATATTCCCATAGGTGATTAATGCCAAAGGAAGTCGTCCACTTTGGTGATCTAGTGACAGTTGTTAATTTATTTTTATTCATCAATTAATCCATTAGCCAGGTCATCCCAGCAGGGGCACTCCTATCCTTTATCCTTAGTTAACTCTAGCTAGGGTGCTTTCGACTTTAGGTTAGTCACCCCATTTCTTAAGATTCTCCTCGTAAAGATTAAAATTACTTAATTTATTTTCATTTGTATATACTAGCTTAGCATAAATAATATATAATATATTTTTGGTATTTCCATTATTATAATATGAATTATTTATTTAGTTAATGGTTAAAAAGTAGGAGACAGTTAGCTTGTCACATGTGGGATAGTTTGGCCGGGTGTTATTTCCATTAGTTGACGGTAGTTTAGTATTAAGTGTATTAATTAATGGTCATGTGGGTAATAGTCTAAAAACTTGGGGAATAGAATGGACGGTAGTTTAGTATTAAGTATACTAATTAATGGTAATGTGGGTAATAGTCTAAAAACTTAGGGATAGAATAGTCCTAGACTACCTCTCTAGATAGGAAGAGTCTCCTAACTTCTAGGAAAAGTATCCTATCTTCCTCAGTATCCTAGAATTAGGATGCCTTTTGATTTTAATTTATTTGAATTTCACTTAATTACTTTAGTTTTTAGTTTAGATATTTAATAACTTCCATATTTTAGAGCTATAAGTACCTTAGTGCTAGTCAGGATATGTATTTGTTTTACTTCGAATAATTTTACTTTTTGCCCTTTAGTTAATTATGTGGATAGGTCATCTCATTTCTTATTTACCTTAGGTTAAGTCTCTCAAAGACCCTTAAGTTCCTTTGTGGTCGTTTGACAATTGTTCCATTGAACAAAACGGACAAGGTACCACACCTTTGTCTTGTCTATCTTGTAATTGGTGTTTTCTGTCCACTGTGTGATGGTTTTAGGTATACAACACCATGTTCTTTTTGTCTGACGTTTGTTTTTTTTTTGTTGTCTATTATGTCTGACATTTGATTTATGTCATGTCCGTTATGTACATCTTGTACAATTCATTCTGTTTGTTGTTTGATAATAAGAAAACTTCATTTGTTGGTTTTACTTATTTTGCGCATTGTTTTGAGTCCAAAGACATTATACAAAGTTTATGCCATAAAAATTATTCAGCATGTCTTTATTTGATGGAACAAGAACATGTTATATCAACAGTATTACAAAATTCATATAAATGCCGATTAAATCACAATCTGCACCATACTGTTAAATTTTTGAACCTTAATTGGATAAAGCCCATTGTGAGTCTTTCGTCCTTCAAATTTGGCATCGGCCTGTCTCCTGATCCTTGATCACAAATCCATCAGAGGAAAATTTAAATAAATGATTAGTATCACTTGTAAATTTGTCAGCATAAACAAGACTATTTGCCATTCATGCAATGCATTGTTCAAAATAAACTTGGTCTTAAGCATGTGTAACGTTTGATTAGCTACATGAACAATAGGCAGGGATGAACTATTACCAATAGTGATTGAGTTCAAACCTTTATATGCTGTCTTATTCTCCTATTATTGATATGAACCTACATTGTTGTTGGACACTCCTGTGTCCACATACTAGTAGTCATCATTATTTGCAACATTCACAGTGTAGGTCTTAGAAATGTCCTAGACATTCTTTTACAATATGCCTCTTGCATCCACTATACTGATTGGTGATAGGAGACTAATTCGTCCCATGACCTTGGTTGCTGTTTTGAGAATTTTCTTTTCTTTGATTACCATTGTCCACTAGACCACAACCATGTCCTCAACCATAGAAGGAATCTCGCCCTCTACCATGTCCATGGAATGAGTTAAAGCAACCTCTGACGGTTCACTATTCGCCCAAATATTTGGTTTTAACAATACAAGTCAACTTTCCTGACTCACAAGGTCATCATTTAGGCTTGGAAACTTACGCATAATAGAAGTCATATAAGTAGTTAAGATAGTAATAAAATTTTCATATAGTAATAATTAACCCTTTTAGAACTATTTGAACAAGTTCCTCAACTCGAATAGAGAGACCGGCACCTTGCAGTGCGTCATACAATTGTTTAATTTTTCCAAGATAATTTACCACTCATATCACCTTTCTTTACAAAATATGGCATCCCTTAAGAAGCATCAATATAATGGAGATTGAGAACCATAAATTTTCTCAAGATACAACCAATCAAGTTTTTCGAGCCGACTTTGCATGGAAGATTTGTCCAAGCATAGAGGCCTTAATCCAGCTGAGGGCCAACTAATTTGACTTGCACCATTTTAGAAATGCAGGGTTAACAGATTCCTCACCTTTGTCATTGGCAAGATATTGGGGAGAAGAAGCTTATGTAACATCAACACATGACTGGAGCTTTACAGACAGCATGACTGACTCCAATTGACTTCTTCATAAGAGACAGTCGTCTCAACTGAGTTTCACTTACAACAGATGGCTGAATGCATTCCATTGCATTGCTTGGAGGGAGAATGGAAGATGCCATAAACACTGCTCTTGGGAGGTCATGCTCTGGTTCCATAAAAGGAACAAAGAGGAACCATGGGAAAAAACTGTTTGCTATATTCTTTGATAGCACAACAAGCTCTACTATTCATATTTTATACAATTCTTCAACACATCAAGACATATACAAGATATAACAGAATGTTGCCTACATCTCATGAATTCACATAGTGGAACACTTGCTGCTAATCTTACAAAGGCGGGTTCTTTCATGAAAATATCATATAGAAAAGGTGTGAAAAGGGAAGACGCCACCTGAGTGTGTGCTTGAACTACTAGAAAGGAGCACAATGAAGGAATGCATCTTAAGATGATTAGCGTTGTTGAAAGGCCAATCAGGATAATGTAAGATCATTTGGTGGGCCGGCATATGTCTATGAGGAATTTCAGGCATTATGGCTGTTTTAAGGTAAATATCCGCTTAAGTGATTACGTTTTAGAATATTACGTCATTTTAGATAGTATGCGGTAATTTTGAAATGTATAGATACTTGTACACAATTATGGATTCTTTGATGGGTTGAATCCATAATTGCCCTTAATATAAAATGGTAGTGGTCCTTGGGGTCGTGCGAATGGTAGTCTGAAATGTTGGTTTCTAGGGTTTCCTCTCCCCCATCTGAGAGAGACCTCACGCGCGCCGCACGTACGCTTCCATTGCACTAGTTCAGATGGATTCAGGTACGCTTCTGCTTCAGTATAAGATTTTGTTTAATTCAATGATTTAGCGTGAGCATGATCCTATTTAGGGTATATACATTTGGTTTTGTATATGCATGAGTGGAGAAATCCCAACAATTTGGTATCAAAGCCCTACGTTCATTGTTAAATCGTTGATTTTTTGAATGATTTTTCTACGCGTTCTTCCTTTTCCAATCTTCTTCTTTCTTCGTTTGCAACACAAAAAAAAATCTGGAAAGAGGGCGACGACTTGCATCGCAGAGGGCATGGGCGATGGAAGCCGTCGGCTTCCGTTGCAATCGGAGAAAGGGGCAAATGGAGGGACGACGGCAGGCGAGGTCGATGTCACCCGACGGCGCTGTTCAACCCACCGGCTGGGAGGAAACTGTCGGGCTTCCGTTGCCTGTGGGCGATGGAAGCCGACGGCTTCCGAGGTGGGCAATGGAAGTCATCGGGCTTCCCTTGCCCTACCGCAAAAGAGGAAGAGGAAGAAGGGGCGACGACTGACCGGTTGGAGGGGCAACGACCGACCGGTCAAAGGAGCGACGACCGGCCGTCACGGCGGGCGACGGCCGGCAGTCCTAGCCCGACCCACCGGTGCCCACCCACGGTGTTGGGTGAAAACCGTCGGTTTTCTTTCGTTCAAACCACAAAAAAGTACAGAAGAGGGGCGACAGACGGCGAGGGGCTAGGCCGGCGAGTTCGCCGTCACCGGACGGGACTGTGCGACCTACCGGAGGAGGGTTCCGCCATTCCCTGCCATTCGGTTTATGGCAGGCAAGTGGCAGTTTCGCTGTCGGAAACCGCTCGCGCGGTAGAGGGTCGGACCGGGTTGGGTCGGGTCGTGTCAGACTCGATCCGGATCCATTAGTATTTCAAAAAAAAAATCGCTGCCCGCGCCTCCGCGTTAATTTTTTTGGACCGGGTCGGGGCCGACAAGACCCGACCCGTATCCATACGACCTGGTTTTAAAACCGAACCAGTTCATTCAATTTTGGAACCTATTTGGATCTTTTTCACACCGGTTTAGACCTTTTGGAGACCGATTCAGACCTTTTATTGACCGAATCTGTTGATATTTAGACCGATTGAAGGTTTTTCAAAACAGGTTCATTCAGTTTTGGAACCGATTCGGGCCTTTCGGAACCGATTCAATTGATTTTCAAACCGATTCAGGGCATTTCAGACCGGTTCATTCAGTTTTGAAACCTATTTTAGCCATTTTCAAACCGGTTCAGTGGGTTTTGGAACCGATACGGTCTAATTTTGAACAGTTCGTCTAATTTTTAAACCGATTCAGTCCTATTTAGGGCTATGTGGGTGTTTTAGTTGTTGTTTAAGAACGATACGGGCCATTTTAATGTCAATTCAGTGGTTCTTGACCCACTTAACCACGACTATGGTATCGGTTCATAAAAATTTGGACTCTTTTGGGCTCATTTCATTGAATCATTTTGGTTTTGGATTCAATGTAGGGACAATGTTGTATGCAATTTTAATTTATGTATCATGTTTTGCATGTTCTTAAAGTTGTGGGTGTACCATAGATGAATATTTGGACTATGAATTTGATCTTTGGCCATGTCTGTTGTTCGAAATGAGTAAGTTTGTACTTTATGTCGCCAAAGTGACATCTGTTGTACGAATTTGTCTGTTTTGAACATTAGATGATAGTATACTTGATCAATGTGGGCAATGATCAACCCAGAGGAGGATTGTTGCTTGGTCAGGTTCAAGTATACATGGCAATGAATATGTGATAATTTTCAGGTTTCCATGTGAATAGCGAGTCAATCCAAAGATAGGCTCGTTGTTTGACAAGGTTAATTATCTATATTCATTGTTGACCAAGGATACCACTTGCAGTTAATATTTCAATCCAAAGATTGGATATTAATGTTGCACTGGTTCCTTGTGATGGGATTTGGGCCATTGTGTTTAAATTCATTTATATTTGTTATTTCATCTTTGTACATGTATTGATTGTGAGCATGTTTTGTATTTTTGTTCTTTGTACAGTGAGTTCTGCTTCCATGATATCTGCAAATTTGAGTACTATTCCTGAGTTAAATGGTTCGAATTTTAAGAACTGAAAATAAACTGTCATGATTGTTCTGGGTTGTATGGATCTTGACCTTGCATTTAGGGAGTCGTGCCCACCTCATCCAACAGATCAAAGTTCCCATGAAGATAAGCAACACTTTGAATGGTGGAAACGCTCAAACCGCATGTGTTTGATGATCATGAAGAGATCAATCACAGAAAATTTTAGGAGCTCTATTACTGAAAAGGCTAGTGCCAAGGCGTTCCTTGAAGAGATTGAAAAGCGTTTTGCTAAAAATGAAAACGCTGAAACAAGCACTATTTTGAGTAAACTTGTGACACTGAAGTATAAAGGCAAGGGGAATATATGGGAGCACATTATGGAAATGTCTCATCTTGCTTCAAAATTACAGGCGCCAGGTCTGAGGTTACTTGAAGACTTTATAGTGCATATGGTTCTCCTTTCTCTTCCACCACAGTTTGGACAGTTTAAAGTTAGTTATAACTGTCAGAAGGAGAAATGGACTCTTAATGAGGTCATTTCGCACTGTGTGGAAGAAGAGGAGAGATTGAAGCATGATATGATAGAAAGTGCTCACTTGGCTACTACGCCTAAAAGTAAGAAAAGAAAGACTGTTAAGAAAATTACAGTTGATCACGCATCCATTAAAAAATAGAATAAGCATAAGGCAGGCAAATCAGGTTGCTTCTTTTGTAAGGATGATGGTCATATGAAGAAGGATTGTACTAAGTATCACGCATGGCGTGAAAAGAAATGTACGATTCTCACTTTGGTTTGTTCTGAGGTTAATTTAATTTCAGTACCAAGACACTTGGTGGGTAGATTCGGTTGCTACTACTCACATAAGTGTTTCTATGCAGGGCTACCTAAATTGTCGGATGTCAATTGATGCTGAAAGATTAATCTATATGGGCGATGACAAGAAGGCGAAGGTTGAAGCCATATCAGATTTTCGGTTATTGTTAAAGACTAGTTGTTATTTGAATTTGACAGAAACTTATGTAGTACTGTCTTTTAGACGAAATTTGATTTTTTATTTCTTTACTGGACAAATTTGGTTATTATTGTTCATTTGGAGGAAATAAATTTAAGTTGTTTCTACATTCAAGTTTGATTGTCACTGGTTCTTTGTCTAGTAGCAATAACCTCTATTTGCTTGATACGGTTGCTTCATATCATGAAACCTTGCATGGTACGTCTAGTGGTACTAAAAGAAAATTAGTCAATGAGAATTCCACTATGTTATGGCATAGGCGCTTAGGACATATCTCTGAAAAGAAGATTAAAAGGCTTATGTCGAAGAGAATTCTTGAGTCCCTTGATTTTGCAGACTTTAATATTTGCATTGAATGTATAAAGGGAAAATGAACAAACATTAAGGAGTTATAAGTTTTATAATCCATCCAGTAAGTCTTTCTTTGAAACGGGAAATGCTCATTTCTTTGAGGATATTGAGTTTGGGGAGGTGATCAGGTTAAAAGCATTACCTTTGAAGATGGACCTGAGTCCACTCATACGGAGGTTGTAAGCAATAGTCAGGTATTCATTCCTGACATTGTTCTATCAACATATTCAGAAGAAGGCAATAATGTTGATCTCCCTATTGAAGAACAAACTCAACAACCTCAAGAAAATCAAGTAAATGTGTTACTGAGAAAATCCATATATGGACTAAAGCAAACTTCCAGTCAGTGGTATTACAAATTTCATCAAGTTATAGTTTTCATTTGGTTTCGAGACTAATATGGTTGATGAATGTGTATACCAAAAGTTCAATAGGGGCAAATTTATTTTTTTGGTTTTATACGTCGATGATATATTGCTGGCAAGTAATGATGTGGGCATATTGCATGAAACTAAGAAATTTTGTCAACAAAGTTTGACATGAAGGATTTTGGTCGTGCATCTTTTGTATTAGGGATCCAAATATTTTGACATTGTTCTAGGGGTATTCTTGGATTATCACAGAAGGCCTACATTGATAAGGTGCTTCAGCGATATGACATGAAGGATTGTAAACCAAGAGATACTCCAGTTGCTAAAGGAGACAAGTTCAGTCTCAAACAGTGCTGTAAAAGTAAAATCGAGTCTAAAGAAATGAAAACGATTCCTTATTCGTCTGTTGTGGGAAGCCTTATGTATGCTCAGGTTTGTACTCGTCTGGATATTGCATTTATCGTTGGAATGTTAGGCAGATACTTAAGTAATCATGGTATGGATCATTTGAAAGCAACCAAAAGAGTTTTGAGGTACTTACAAAGAACAAAAGATTTTATGCTCACATACAGGAAGTCAGACCAGTTGGAGGGGTCATTGGGTATTCAGATTTTGACTTTGCTGGGTGCCAAGACAGTAGCATAGCATGTTACGAGGCATCCAATCATGCTTTGTGATTGTGGAATTTTGTCACAAGGCTGCGCATTGTAAGTGGTGTAGAAAGACCACTAAGGTTGTTGTGTGACAATAATTCAACAATCATATACTCTAATAACAGCCGCAATTTATTTAAGTCGAAGCACATCAACATTAAGTTTTGGGCTGTTAAAGAGATGATATAGAATGGTCAGGTGTCTAGAGCATATTGGGACAAACTCCATGATTGCGGATCCGCTTACTAAGGATTTAACACATAAGGTCTTTCACGAACATGTTGTTCGTATGGATGTGTTATCCTTAGATGATGTACTGGTTTAGTGAGAGTTTGTATTTTGTTTGCTCTAATGTATGGACACATATTTAGTTTTCTACAGAATAAAGTTTAAAGTTCTTTGGTTCCATTCTGTGTTTATGTGTTTTTTATCTCTATAAGTTTTTTAAAGTTGGATCAGTTGAGATTAGACATATTGTAATCACATTATATGTAATTGTCATGCTATACATTCATATCAGATCTATGTCATTGATTGTGTTAACATGTGTGATCATTGAAGGTTTAGCTAATTTTTATATAGCGAAAGCCACTTTGGTTCTGTGTTAATATGGTCATGGACGAGATTGATGATAATGACATTTAATAAGATATCAATTATGAGCTCCTAAGGTTTTGTGTAATGTCTGAATGTATAAAGACATATTTGGCCCAAGTGAGAGATTGTAAGATCATTTGGTGGGCCGGCATATGTCTATGAGGAATTTCAGGCATTATGATTGTCTTAAAGTAAATATCCGCTTAAGTGATTGTGTTTTAGGATATTACGTCATTTGAGATGGTATGGGGTAATTTTGAAATGTATAGATACCTGTACGTAATTATGGATTCTTTGATGGGTTGAATCTGTAATTGCCCTTAATATAAAATGGTAATGGTCTCTGGGGTCGTGCGAATGGTTGCCTGAAACATTGGTTTCTAGGGTTTCCTCTCCCCCATTTGAGAAAGACCTCACGCGCACCGCACATACCTTGGAAGACCTTGTTGTGATCTTTCCGTGCACCAGTTCAGATGGATTCAGGTACGCTTTCGCTTCAGTTTAAAAATTTTTTTAATTCAATGATTTAGCGTGAGCATGATCTGGTTTAGGGTATATACATTTGGTTTTGTATATGCATGAGAAGAGAAATCCCATCAGATAAAGCACATTTTTGTTAATGTCGATGAGAGGTTGATCAAAGAGCAGACATGAATTAGCAGTCAGTTGTCTCAAAGGCATGCCTATGTCTATCTAGCCAACAAACCACCTGCTTTGAAACTCAAAAAGTGAATGATGCACAGCTTACCCCTTTCTGTTTCTAGTTGGCATTGAGCTTTGTCTCTATTTTTCAAGCTTTCATCGGAAACTGTGATTTCTATGGCCGCTTCACTTAATGGAGGCCATATGTAGCTTTTGCCTTCTCATTCAACGTAGGATATGGGTCATATTTCTAGTAGTTTAAACAATATCACATCAAAAACTTAGATGTATCCTTCCTCCATTTAGTACCTCTCTCTCTCTCTCTCTCTCTCTATATATATATATATATATATATATATATATATATATATATATATATAGGGTATGGTAGAGGTGTATCTTTTATTCAATTCTTTATGGACACCATTCTCATAGCCTTAGATGTATCCTTCCTCCATTTAGCACTTCTCTGTTTCTCTCTTGGGTAGGGTGCTTGAGATGAAGCCCTTCTTATATTCGATTCTCATGGACATGAGACAAGGTGTATCTTTTACTCGTTCCTCAAAGCAACGTCATCCCTACACTTTGCCCCCCTCAGGCCTAGTGCTACTTTGAAACTTGAATGGTTTACCATACATCCTTCAACTCAAGCGTTACATTTTTGTTAATGATTATGGTAGTTCGTGAGAGGCGAGATTGCCCCCCCCCCCCCCCCCTCCCTTCGCTCTTGTGGTCTAGGACTACTTTGGGGCATAAATAGCTTATGGTATACCCTTCAACTAGATTATCTCATTTTTGTTAATTGTCTTAGAATAACATATGCACAAACTTTATTCCACCCAACACCTACTCATGTGTGAGAGAGAGATGAAAAACTACTTCCTAAATAAAAACTATAGTGAGAGATAAAGACATTGTGAAATTAAACTTCATGGTGAGAGAAAATCACAAGCTTGAGAGAAAAAATTGATGGCGTCCGATTTCTTTAACCGCTACTTTGGGACATGGATAATGGTAGACCCTTCAACTCTATTATCTCATCTTTGTTAATTACCTTGGAATAACATATGCACAACTTTATTCTACCGGGCATCTTTGTTAATTATCTTGGAATAACATATGCACAACTTTATTCTACCGAGCACCTGCTCATGTGAGAGAGAGAGAGAGATAAAGAGGGAGATGAAAAACTATGTCGTAAATAAAAACTATAGTGAGAGATAAAGATATTGTAAAATAAAACTGGGTGGTGAGAGAAAATCACAAGCTTGAGAGAAAAAATAGACGGGAACCGCTACCCTGATTAGGGAGAGAGACAGAGAGGGGTGGGTTAGGCGGGTCTGTTTCTAATGTGGGGGAAGCGTTCGCTCCGCGGAGATCGGCGGCCGTTAGCAATCATTGGCCAGGGCGTCACTACTTCATTGCCTGCGAAAACGGCGTGACCTCGGCTGACCCATTGCCGTCCGCCTCCCTCCTATAGCTATGGCCGCAGGAGCCGCCAACATCCCACCCTTTCCCTCCATCGAATAAATACTCTCCGCTCTAACCCTGCAGGCTCCTGCAGGGTTGGGCCTTTGGCTCCTTTGTCGCCCCTCTTCCTCTTCCCTGATTCTGAGGAGGAAGAGGCCAGAGGGCCCGTCGGCATCCCACCTTCTTCCTCCTGCGTCTCTCCTTTACTCTGCATATACCATCTAGAGAATGAAGACGAAGCAGATTGTGGGAGCGACCCGCTCCCCATCTTCGGAGTCGACGGAAGATGAAGGGGAGGACGATCTTCGACGCCTGGTGCTCGTGCCTCCGAAGAACCGGAAGCACCTTTCGAAGCAGCTCTCCATGAAGGAGACGTCGAGGGATGCGGCATGGGAGAGGCGACGCCACCAATTCGTGAAGCGCCAGCGGAGCTTCGGCTCTGCTGCAGCGTTTGCCGGGAAGACCGTGGCGAAGCAGGCGAGGTCACGCAGCCTGACGGACGAGGACCTCGACGAACTCAAGGGCTGCCTCGATCTCGGCTTCGATTTCAAGGAGGAGGAAGATCACGGCCTCAAGACCACGCTGCCGGCTCTTGACCTCTACTTTGCGGTGAAGCGACAGCTTTCCGATTCAAAGCTCACGCTGCAGCACCAACATTCCTTTCCCAGCCAGGTCTCCACCCCCGACAGCGGCACCAGCAGCCCCAGAAGCCCCCACGCCGACCCTGCTGCTTGGAAGATCTGCAATCCAGGTCCGCCCCTCCATCCTCTTCACAAAGTTATTCCCGTTTTGTCGCCATTGTTTAATAGATTTCGCTATCGATTCTGCAATTTGATGAACCCTCCTTATTAGGTCAACTCTTTCTTTCCTGCAATTTGCATTTGCCGGCAACATATGTGCCTCCGGCAGACTTATCGAAGTCAATGCACCGATGTTGGCTCTCACGGCAAAATTTGTGGTTGTTGCTAGTGTTTTACATTGCTAAGCTAAACACCGCCTGAGTTTACTCACTTTGTTTTTGAATTAGTTGACATTAGTCGTATATATATATATATATATATATATATATATATATATATATATATATATATATATATATATATATATAGGAAGGAATTGAAGTCAGTCTGCTATCATGGTTATTTTTTTTTACTTTGTGTTATTCATAAAAAGATGCAATTGTGATAGCAAATTGCTTGATATGGTTTTTATTGATTGAATACATATTTTACAATGATTTTTAATGATAAAAAAAAAAACAATTCAGCTATAGAGTCAGCCTACTGATTTCAATTATATATATATATTATGTGTGTGTATAGTTCACACCCACCCAATAAGTTCAGGCTTGGTTGATTTTATATACGGTTGATTTTATATATATAGAAGAATTAGATGGTGACTCTGGCTTTTAAAGTTACTCGGCCTTCCAATCAGGGTCGTCCGGTTCAAAATGATGGACTTTTAAAAAAAGAATAAGAAAAAAAAGGTGATAGATATTTTCATAATGTAGTATTAGTTCATATATTTTTATCTTTGGTTTTCTTTCAAACATCTATTTACTTTAAATAGACAATCTTGATTAGATAGATTCGTGACTTTGGATAGCGTCTCATCATTCAAGAGAAAGAGATGAATTGAAATCAGCAATGCATTACTCAAGTGGGTATGATGAAACACACCACTTGACGCAACGCATCGAGTGGGATATTGAGAGAGGCATAAGGATTTCTGTGTCGACATCCAAGGAGAGCAATCCAAGGATTATATTTATATATATATAAATATATGGATTTATTCTTTCAGATTTGCACAGAAAAATCCTCCAATTCTTCATAGAACCTGTTCAATTCATTGTATTAGGTAACGGACAAAGATCTAAGTGGTCATAGGATATATATAAGGTAAAATTCCTCAGCCATTCATCCATAGGGTCTCTCACATACACAATCCGATGCATTACATCAGGCTGCATGTGTGAGAGATCAATGCATCGGGTTGCATGTATAAGAGATCCAAATGGATAGATAGTCAGAAAATTGCGATTGTGGCACTCCTGATTTGATTTTATAGTACTGTTATTGGATTTAAGTTTTATTGTTTGGTTTGGTGAGTGCAGGGGATAATCCTCAGCATGTGAAAACGAGGTTAAGGCACTGGGCTCAAGTTGTTGCTTGCTCGGTGAGGCAATGCTGCTGAAGGGGAAGGACTGTACATAATTTTCTACAATTTTTTTTTGTTTAAATCTATTTCTTGTGGCTTGTCTTTCATTGTAACTGGAGGAAGGAAGCTAATACTTTTTACGTGCATTGTTTTGTAACTTGAGTTGTAATTCATTGATGACCTGCTTAGTCTCATTGGCCATCGAGTAGGTTGTCTTGGTAATGAAATGGGGATATATATATATATATATATATATATATATAGAGAGAGAGAGAGAGAGAGAGAGAGAGAGAGATGGTTCTAATGCAATTGTGCGTTTGTAAAAAACTGCACATAATTATTGACAGCACCGTGGTGAAAGTAAATGACGGTCCCCATTTTCTGCTCCATGATTAATCAATTATTAGTGTACCATTGCCTTCTATTTAGTCAGTCGACATTATACACATCTTTTTCAGAACCAGATGATCTAGCGAAAGCGAATCTTAGTCGATTTCAAAAGGATATCATTGGCGGAACTAGAATTTTTTTGTTATAGGAACCAAACTATAGTTTCAAAATTTTAATATGGCCGAAATATAATTATTCAAATTTTTTATATAGGTTAAACTAAAATTTTTAAATTTCACATGTAAAATTTGGAATTTTTAAATCTAAGAGGAAGTCATGAACCCTGCCAGCACCTGCTGCCTCCGACCCTACTTATGCATTTTATGGTTCTGTTTTGTTAGTTTTTCATCAAGAGCCTCAAACATAGGTTTTCATGTATGCACTTTCCATCCTTCACAAGGTTTGGAATTACAAATACATGCTTTATATGTAATTTAGTATTTTGGCTTTTTAAAAACATCTTGTGTTTGGAATGTTCCTAGAAAAGGGAAAATTTAGGTTCTATTTTGGAATTATACATAAGATCCAAACCCTAAGATTACTTATCAAATACCAATATTAATCCCACACCCAATAAGATAAGTGGCAAGTTATCAAGTAGCTGTAGATAGCCATTAGCTTAGGAAGTTTTGCACATTTTCCAAAAAACGGGGTTAGCAATTTAGATTGCTTCTTTTCTTGTTTTTAGGAAGTAGCCATTTTTTATCTAGGAATTAGAAGGTTTCTGTTCTTATTTAACACAAGCTTAGGTTAGTTTCGAGTTAATAATAGTGTAGTTTGACTTAGAGTAAATAACTTAACTAGTTTTCAATGGTCCTATGAACATGTAGGGCATGTTTGATGCATGAGAAATATACTGTTCAGCAAGGAAAAAAAACTCAAATTTTTAAAAAATTTCCTCCCCATCAAACAAGGAAAAAGTATCCGTTGAAGGCAGAATCGGAAATACCTTTCCGGAAATTTCTTCCCACCGTGACGGGTGGAAAGATATTTTCAGAAATATTTTTTTGCCCTTTACGGCTTCTCCTCTTTGCGTTGGTTGGGGCTTCCCTCGTCTTCCTCTTCTCATCTTCGTCCACCGCCGCTGCCTCACGCTGTTGCTGCCTCAACACTGAAAAGGAAAACCCCTTGTCATCTCTCTCGCCCTCTCACTCTCCTGCTGTGTAGGTAATCCTCTCTCTGTTTGTTGTTGGTGATCCACTGACTTTGCATTCCTCTCTCTTCCGCCATAACACAGACTTGTTGCTCACTCAGTAGAT
>JAANDH010000447.1:149279-231465 GCA_011799765.1 Nymphaea thermarum
TCTCTCTCTCTCTCTCTCTCTCTCTCTCTCTCTCTCTCTCTCTCTCTCTCTCTCTCTCTCTCTCTCTCTCTCTCTCTCTCTCGTCCTAGCAGTAGACATCATCTTTCTCATTCTGTTTATCTCTTGCCCATTTTCCTTGAGGTTGTTCTTCTTCCTTGCTGCTTCCTGGAACTAATCCTCCTCCTCTTCCATCTTTTTCTCTATTGTTATTTTCCTTTTTGATTAATGATCTTCGGGACCCGTTTTGCCTAATTTTGTGATTGGTTTGGCACTTGATTTTTGGGACAAAGACAAGCCTCGAAGAAGCGCGCCTGAGAAGAACAAATGCCTGACGGTGCCACATCCTTCACCAAACAGATAGATCACTTAGAAACAAAGAAACATTTTTCTGGAAACATTTTTCTTTATTATCAAACTAAGAAACAATTTTTTTGGAAATTTATTTGTCAGTCATCACACATACATGAAAATGAGAATCAAAAAGATTTTTCCATTCCTTTATTCTAGGAAACTTATTTCCAAAAATTTTTTTCCAATCCATCAAACGGCCCCCTATGGATTTGTAGAGATATTGTTTATATTGTTAGTTCTTTTTCCTTCTTGAACAGAGTTAGTTTCCTTTTTGTGCTTTAGATCGGCAAGCTTGAAGTCTGAGCAAATTTAGGTTGACCCTACTTTCCTAATTTAGCGATATTAGTTTACAAGGTCTCCATTTAGCAACTGAGTAGTTTCAATAGTTTCATTAGTTTATAAAAAATGTTATTAGTGTTTAACATGATTTCATATTCTTTAAGTTTAGGACTTTATAATTCCGATCATATATTTTAGAAAAGTGTCAAGTTAAGACAGGTTTAGTGTATGCAAACCCTGTGCTTATAAATTAAGCCTAACACCATTTGAAAGCTTAAGTAGCTGCCCACATTTTGGCAAGGCCTGGATTAAATAAGATGTTTTTTTCCATTTATTGAGCATTATAAAATTAGAAATGTACTTTCCTTTTTTAAATGGTCTAGGTCGAGTACTTTGTTTTGATGCTTAGATTCTAGCTTTGGCAAGTCTTATTCATGGCCGCTTGAGTTACCTATTTTCTACTCACATCCTAGGCTAGGTTAAGTGAAGGTTTAACTCAGGTTAGGTTTGTCCTAAACTGGTCAAAGCATGCGTACTAGGGATAATTAACTTGGTCTTTTGCTAGCATTTCATTTCATGCAGTTTTAGCTTAATCTAGAATACATTTTTAGCATGTCAATCATTATTAATGTAGAAACTGTAAAAACGAGGGAACAAAGAACGAACACGGATGTAACGTGGAAAACCCCTCAACAAGAAGAAAAAAACCACGGGGTGAGGAGGACCGCTGCCCACTAGCAACCATACACACTCTCTCTTAGAATATTATTCACACACTAACAATTAGGGTTTAGAGAGGTTAAATAGGGCCATAACAGTAACACTGGATCGGGTCCAGATCCAGACCCGAATATGTGACACAAATACACCATAAGTCAACATTCCCCCTCAAGTTGGGCATAAATATCAAACATCCCAACTTGGATATATTCCTCTCCAATTGAGTCAAAGATAAGACTTTAGTCAGAACATCAGTAGTTTGGTCTTCAGACTTTATATATGTTAGAGATAACTCTCTGGCATCAATCCTCTCCTGAATGAAGTGGCGGGTCAATCTCGACATGTTTTGTTGGTCATCTAACACAAGGTTGTTGGCCAGATTGATTGCAAGTACATCTTCATAGACCATTCAGTCTTCATACCAATATTGGTCAACAATACTTTCAACCACAGTAGTTTTGACACTCCCATAGCAACAACCCTAAGGTGATGTTAACCTCATTTCCAAACCTTACCACTGAGGCCATAGGCCAATCCTCCTCCTCCTCTGCCCTGCCCCGTGAACCACATTGGCCTAGCTGTTACCTCGAATGCCATATGCTCCACTCGTAACATTGTGCTGCCCACCAGAGCCAATATGCCCTTTCTTGGGCGAATCTGCTTCAATCCCTTTCATTACTATTGTAGTGTCGGCCTCATATTTCTCGTCCCCTACATCATCCCCTGGCACCTTACGCCCCTGATTTTGGGTGGAGGAGGAAACAATCCTCTCTCGCTGAAGACCCTGCTTCACATGATGTGCTCCAAGATGAGGAAAGGCAGAAACATCCTCGAGATCCATCGTTGTTGCTCATCCCCCCGGCAGGAGCCGGGAAGCAAAACCCTAACCTCCCTCTCCCCCTCGCTCTCTCTCTCGAAACCCTTGCTCTCTCTCACCGCTAGAAGCTCTATTTCACATCACACAAGCGTTGCTAGAAGCTCTACTTCACATCATGTTCACTAGACGCTACGATTTGACAAGAACTCCAGCATTCTTCTTCATTCTGTTCACAGGAAGTTCTTTTGTTATAGAAACAAAAAAACCCCAACAGAGTAACAGAGGTTGGTAATGAAGAAAGATGTGGCGCTGATTCTACTCAGATGGTTAGGGCTTAGAGGTATAACGTAATAATTCAAATTCAAATGGTCAACGGTAGAATTACCATTCAAAATTTGAGTAGATTTCCTTTGTGAGAAGGGCAAGGTTGTCCACGGTTGAGGGCCAAGCTTGTAGGTCCCATTTCCATAATCCGTCATATGGAATATGGCATAGTTGGGTCATTCGGATTCAGTAATCACCGAAGGACCTTTTGCATTTATGGCTTGTTTGGATGGAAGAAATGAGTGAAAAAAAAATAAAAAAGATGAGTTTGTTTGGTTGAAAGGAAAGTAAGGATGAAAAAAAAAACGTATGCAAATGTATGCTTACATCAGAAGGAAAAACAAAGGAATAAGAGGGGAAGGAAAAACAAAGGAATAAGAGGGGAAGGAAAGGATTTTTGGCTCATTTTCAATCCGTTCAAGAATGGAGAGACTTGTATGGGAAGAAAAGGAAAATATTTTAAATGATATATATATACACACACCATGTACCCCTATAACATCTTTCCCCACTTCCGCAATGTACACCTTTCTTTTCCCCCCTCCCCTCTATCTCCTCACATTTTCCTCCATGCACCTCACGTTACCATTTTCTTCCCATTTAATACTTTAATATGTTATAATTAAATAAGATTTTTTTCACTTGTCGTAACATTATTGTTTGAACACTAATAAAGATTAATAATATTAGAGAGCTTATAAAACCAGCGATGACCTAGTTTGCAGGATGGAAGTTAAATGAATTATTTTATGGATAGATAGGTTTTTTAAATTTTCAGCAAAAAAAATCTTTACACTGAGACAAATAGATAAAAGAATGGAGCAATTGAAAAGTAAGCACATGGCTGGAAAGTATAGACAAACATGCATTATAATCACCCAAAATCTTAGAAGCACTTAAAGTAAGGGGTATGGGGGACATTATTTGAAACAATGATCAATAATTTCTTTTCAATTTCTTTACACAACTAAACAAATAAATTTTTATAATAGTTTCTTTCCTTTTCTTTTGACCTTCTAATTCGTTTCCTTTCTTTTCCTTTCAATCCATTAAAATCATTCCTTTTCCATCCATACAAATAATTTTCCATTGCATTCTTCCAAGCGTAATATTAATTTGCGTTGGAACCCCACCGATGGTTGGTCGAACGTTTAACGAGGACGGACGGGTACCTGTAGTGAGAGTACAGTAATCGCGCACCTTCCCTTGGCAGGATAAGGTGATGCCTCGGCAAAAGAAACGCCCTTCTTATCTTTCTTGGTAGCCCTTTTCTTCCTAATGCCCACGCTTTGTGCGGACAGAACCATGGCTGGTGCAGCTGCTCCCGCAGTTGCTGCTGCCTATCATCCGGCTAGATGCCTGCAATTTGGAAGACGCAGGAGATTTTATATGAGTAAACAAAAGCCAATCCCGAGGCTTGCTACCAATTACCGGAAGTTCAGGCGAGCAACGCTGGTCAGCTCGTCGTCTTCTTTCATGGTCGAACAGGAAAAGGAGAATGATGGATCCATGGGTGCGGAGGTACTCCATCGATTCATCGAGCTTAATCTGGGGAACTGGAATGGCTCTTTCTATGTGGGTATCAGTGTTTTTTTTTACCATGTTCTGGATGGATACTACTTTGATTTTCCATTGCTCCCAATGCCCCTGCTTTCATCACGTTGTTGGCGTATTATATTCTTGTCCATACACTGTATGCATGAGCTTTGTGTACATTGCCATCTTGTTAATATAATGCAGCAATTTGACGGAACCGGAAGTTTATTGCAAACTGTGACGACCAGATTGGCGGCGAGCTCGTATGGTGAAGATGAGCTCATGAGCCTCATCCAAACGTAAGATTTTCTTAAGAGTTTTTTCCCTTTGTTCTCTGCTTTTGTAGAAACAGAATGTCTCCATCACCACCGACCAAACGGCGTGCAATCCCTGGTTAGGAAGCGTAATTCCTCAAGATCATTAAAAGTACGGAAAGCTTTTTAGCACCAAATTGTCGCCTCTTATCTCATGAGAAGGGAAATTTCTACAGAAGGAAATGAAAAGATCAGCGATCTAAATATTAGAGAAAAGACTTGTATTAGGGACGAAGTGTCAGTTCATTTTAATTGCTGCATCTTTAGCTTTGTTGGTACCTATTCTCACTTGTTTTCGAGAATGCCACATTGCGATGATACGAACAGAACCAGCCTGGATAGGAATCTCAGGAAATCCTCCTTTCCGGGCTCTTTATTAAGTTTGTGTGATTAATTTTTGGGTCCATAAATACAGGATTTTTACCATTTGTTCCACGGTGGTTCAATTCCTGATGTTGATTGATTCATAATTCAGGTTATATGTTCTGGGTTGAATATATACAATCATTCAGTTTATGCCTGCGCTGTATACAGATGTTGTCAAAAGTTGTCTTGAGTTGCTTCATGTTTTATAGGCTATACATAAAACAGCCTGCTTCAGGGTATGAACCTGACTCCGAGTGGACAGAATACAAGATCAAGGAGAGTAACATGTTTACGGTGGACAAGTATCAGCAGGTAGGCCTTCAGTTTATTATTACTTCTACTAACTTTTTCATCCACTTTCAGTTATGGAACAAAGTAACTGTTTTGGTTGCTGGATGAGTTAGCATGTTCTTAGGCTGAGGAGACTTGATGACATGGATCTCTTTGTTTTTGCCTGTCCAAGTGTGCCGTTTGAGTACCTACATTTTTTTAGTTCTCAGATTGGTTTTTTCCCAAAGGAGAAAGCATTTGCTTTGAGATACCAGACAGCAGGAATGCTAGAAACAACACTGAGAGCAGGTGTTCTTGGAGAAGACGATATTGGTGAAGAATTACCAAAGTAAGTATTAATATCTCCAACTGAGTACTAGCTCTCTCTGTAATGTATCTTAAAGCAAGATGTGCGCTCATACTTCATGGCCAAGTCATCATGCCCCTTATGCCCTGGGCGACACACGTGCTTTGTTCTTAACGCCCCCTATTTCCAGGAATTGTAGGTACACTTCCAGATACAAAGTAACCCATAGAAATAGTTGTCAACAGATAATCAATAAACTCATAAGTTGTAGAAACTCGTAATCTCCTTCTGGTGATACTAGTTATAGTCAGTAAAAGTAGCATGATTAGTGCATTACATTGAATATAGAACCCCATACTGCACATTCCACAACTACAAAACATTTCTATGACAATAGACTGAAACAATAAACAAGTTCGATAACAGAGAATTACTGCTAAAGTTTCAATATTGAAGAGAAGTTATATTTATATGTATAAACTAACAATGCACCAGAGTGGCTTTAGAAGGAGAAGTTATTTTCACTTTGTGGACAAATTTGGTCTTGGTCAAACTTGACTGAGTTGAACAAAATAAACATGGGTTTATTGACTATGCCTGACACTTCTTTGAACGTGTCCCAGATCACACTTGTCCAGCTGTGTTGACACAGGTGCAGCACCCAAAGAGTAGAGTCCATGTGACATAGTTGAACTTATATGAGTGGATTGCCACTTGTTGTGGGAAAGAGCTCCTGGTACACACAAATTCTATATGGTATAAACTCCACATGCTACACCTACAATATTAGGTGGTGATACTGATGGTGAATGTGCACTTGGTCTCAGTGTGTATAGATGATGTTAGATTATGAGATTTCTTGTATCAATTTCTTTTTTTTTAACAGGGACCCTTGACAGATTTATTTTATTTTTAATCCTTTTTCATGGCAAATAAATACTAATACACATGCTTGTGTTTGGTAACAACTGCCATGCATAAATCCTTCGACAATATGCTGGAGGTATTATCAGTTTGTTAGTCATTCTTTCCCAGCTCAAAAAAGCAGTGTGTACTTATGTTGCATGGGAGTCAAAGCATCTCATTGTCTATCTACTTCAACTCCAAGGGACTATACCATTTCCCTAAGAACTGTATCTCGAAAGCATACATTGACAAGTTTATGGATGTCCCAATAGCCTATAGTAACAATGTTGGTTCAGATGCCCAAATAGGTCTTACCTTTTTTTGCAAGGAATTGTTTGCCTCTTCTACAGCAGAAAATTAGATTGGGCAAGCTTTGAGAGACAAACTGGCTTAAAAAGTTTGAAGATAAGCACTGCAATATGTGTCCGTTAACACAAAAGAGAAAGAAAAGAAAGAGTGGAGATATGGGAAACATAAAACTAATTTAATTAGATGGATTGGTAATATGGATTTTAGGCAGCACCCATGAAACTGTAAAATATCTTCTATTAGCAGTTTCAAGATTCAATCAGATTCCTGTGATTTGTGGCACTATATATATATATATATATATATATATATATATATATATAGAAGGTAGCTCCTAAACCCTCATATACAGACTTTGATGGGAATAAGCCATCGATTCCAATGAAATCTGGTGGTAGAGATTGAGTTACAAATATAACAGGCGAACTGCTTTTTCAAGAGTCCCAAATACCCTTCAAAAAGGATAAGGAATTTCATTTAGGGAAACGCGTTTGTTCCCTGTATCTCTCTCAACCTTTGAAGAGTATTCTGGACTCTTGAAAAAAAACAACTTGCTTTCTATATTTGCAACTGAATATCCTCTGTCCAATGTCCTTCAATCAATGGCCTAAATGCTTCCCATCAAGTTTGGCTTATGAGGTTCTGATAGCTACCTGGTTTAATATATATATATATATATATATATAAATATATATATAGATATAGATATATAAACTGATTGGATATTAGGATGTGAGACAGATTTGTTATAATAGTAAGAAAAAGAGAAAACAAACAAGAAAGCTTGTTATGTTTTAAAACAAAACACGATCAACATTGAGAAATAATCTGATTCCAGTGATGGGGAATGATCATATTCAAACTAATTATTGAGACATGACGCAACATTTAAGTGATAGTTTCAACTCCAAACTAAAGGGCTGAGAGATTGCAGATGTGAAGGAAAAAAAGTCAAGTATCTAACATTAGAAAATAAAAACTCACAAATCTGGTTTGACATAGGAATACCAGAATAATTTTAGCTTAGAATAACATAGGATGACTGCATCAAATGAAACGTAATAAGATGAAGGAAGATACCCTTTGAAAGGGATCCCAAACTTGGAAGAACCTTTTCAAAGCATCTGACTCAAATATCATAAAAGATTTTTGAGGCGTTAGATATAGTCTATAGTTACGATCCAATGAAAATTGAGGAAAGAAGAGGAAGAAGTATAGAAGAAGGGGGTGTTGGTAGCAGCTTCAGCTTTTCCCCTAATTCTGTGTGGTAGAAAATAATTTTACATGGATTTAGAGTCCCTAGAGAAACAGAATAAATTTTAAAGTGGCATTGAATATGCGTAGGACATGTTCTTACAATGATTTTGGATCTGATCTGGACTTGATTCAGATCCAATCAGATCTTATCAACCTAAATACTAGGAAAATAAGTTAGTCATCCTAAACCTGGCATTTCAAAATAATTTTTAAGAAACTTTTTAGTTTCTTTAATCTTGTCACTCCCTGGGACAATCATGTCCTTGACATGTAAATAGGGACAAAAGTATTGTGCTAGAATATAAAGCACAGATAGGGCAGGCACAAACACTTGGTATGCACCAAGGCACAAATATGAAAAAGCTTTATTGAATAAGAGAAATAAATACAAGAGAGCGTCAGAGAGAAATAATCCTCTAAAAGGATGATAAAAGTGAACAGAGCTGCCCTTTATAAATAGAGGGCAGCCGATGGGCTAGCTCCAATGGCTAGAAAGCTAGCTGTTGGTGCTGGCCAATGGCTAGCACCATACTTCAAAGATAACCATCACAATATGCTTTATTTTTTTCACATTTGCATCAAGAATTTCGCCTCAATGCTTATGCAACTGATTGCATCTGCCAAAGCCTGGAGCTGAAATGAGTTTACAACATTGAATGAAACACATGCATCATAAAAGCATCTCCCAATTGCATTATTTGCCTGTTCTATCAAATCTTTAGTAGTCATAGTTCTTTGAATTTTAGGTTGAGAACCTTGAGCAGTAAGGGAAAAAAACTTTTGATTTCACTCAACCTGCCACTAGGTGCTCTACTGCAAGACTGGCACCTGCTCCACCTCTTGTATTTCTGCTAGAACCATCTCCTTCATGCATGTGCCATTTTCTTTTTGCCCTTGAACTAGCCATGTCTGATTGTAGACTAGCATCAGCGGGATCAGAAATACAAAACTTAGGATCATCCTCATCCTCCACTTTCTAGGGGCTCATGGTAGCCATTTTTGTGTCTTTCATTTTTTTCCAACCTTTTTGCTTTTGAAGCATTAATCATGTCCATACAGAGATATTGCACACATGCTGAGGCTAGCTTTTTTTTTTTTTTTTTTTTTTCAACTACTGGTACATAAAGCCACATTCTCAATCTTCCGGCTAAATGGTGTTTTAACCGAGAGATCCTTCTGATAAATCTTTTCTACAGCAGTTATAAATTATTTAAAGCTGATTATTTTTTTTCACTAGTATGCACTATTGCTATGAAGTCATTTGAAGCTATATGTTAACAAAACAATAAAAAACCATGGTGCAAGTGGGAGATTTATACTTTTATAGAAGATATTGGAAGCTTGATATTCCACATGAAAATCTAGCTTGAAATCAATGTTTTCTCACTCAAAGTGGCAAGAGTCACCCTCACACTCCCCTCGTAAGTATGTCTAGGAGTTGGGTAGAGAGGGTTTCTAAAATACTCAAAATTGACTCTCGGTTGCCACTTTTTTCTGCTGAACCCATATCATATGCTGCAGGGTGTATCTCACCATATCGTATGATACAATGCTACGAGATGTATCACACCATCTCAGTTACAGGCAATTACACCCTTATAACTAATTATAGGAGTGAAACATTAAACCTCACTAGCTACAATAGAATATGTATGCAATTGGAAAACTTCACTAGAAAAGGAAATTTTATTAACAATGCTTCAAAGGAAAAACATACAATACAATGGGACAAATCCTCTTATATACAAAAAGAAGATAGCTAGTTGACCATTGGACCAGCTCCACAGCTCCAAAATAAAGCTGTTGGTGGCTGGCCAATAGCTGGTCAGCCATGGTCATCAAGGCTTGACCAAAAATATAAAATAAAAAGAGACAAAATTACATTGGAAAACCTATATGATAAATCCCAAGAGAAGTAATCTTTGATTAACATCGAAAGAAGCCCTAACTCCTCTTTATATAGACTAGAGGAGAGGGAAAAGTTACAAGAAAGTCATTAAAAGAAACATTATTACACAAGTACCCTCTCAAGCCTAATACTGAATATAAACACGTCTTAACACTCCCCCTCAAGTTGGAGCGTATATGTCAAACAAGCTCAACTTGGAACAACAACTTTGGAATGGTCCCCTTGCAAGAGCTTTAGTAAAAATATCAGCCGTTTGCCCTGTAGTTGAAATATGTGAGGCACTTACAAACCCCTTTTGAATCATGTCTCTGGTATAGTGACAATCTACTTCAACATGCTTGGTTCTCTCATGGAAAGCAGGGTTATTAGCAATAAACAGAGCAGCTTTGTTATCACATAACAATTGCATAGGAAGAGGCACTTCCACAGTAAGATCCAACATCAGAGATCTAACCCACATAACTTCAGCAGTAGCCTGAGTCATAGCTCTATACTCAGATTTGGCAACCACTGTTTGCTTCTTACTCTTCCATGTGACCAGGTTGGATCCAATAAACACACAAAATCCAGTAGTGGATTTTCTGTCAAGATGACATCCCGCATAATCAACATCAACATATACAGATATAGTGAGAGATGTACCATTTTGAAAGAAGAGTCCCGTTCCTGGTGAATTTTTCAGATACCTAAGAATCATCATAGCAGCATCCCAATGGACTTTCTTGGGCTTATCCATAAATTGACTCACTCTGCTGACAGCATAGGCAATATCAGGTCGAGTAACAGTGATGTATAGGAGCTTCCCAACAATTCCTCTATATTGTCTAGCATCAACATCTTCAGTATCATCATCATACAAGCGAGTATTGATGTCCATGGGTGTGGAGGTAGGTCGACATCCTAGCATACCTGTCTCTTGCAAGACATCAGTAACGTATTTCCTCTGGCACATGATAAGACCCTTTTGATTTCTGGCAAACTCAATACCTAGGAAATAGCGCAGCTCACCAAGATCCTTGGTGACAAAGTGTCGTCCAAGGACATCCTTGATGTTGGAAATCCCCTGAATATCATCCCTTGTAACAATGATATCATCAACATAGACAAGAACTATGACTGTACCTGTAGAAGTTTTCTTGACAAAAAGGGAATGATCTGCCGAAGAACATCTGAAGCCCTCATTCTCAATATTCTCTGATAATTTCTGAAACCAAGCTCGAGGACTTTGTTTCAGCCCATATATTGCCTTTCTCAATCTGCACACTTTCTGACACTCCCCCTCAGCAACAAACCCTGGTGGTTGCTGCATATACACTTCTTCATGTAGGTCACCATATAGAAAGACATTTTTGACATCAAGCTGTGATAGGGTCCAATTCTTGCTGACTGCAACAGCGAGAAGAATCCGTAAAGAAGCATGTCGTGCCACAGGAGAGAAGGTATCATAATAATCAACCCCATAAGTCTGAGTATAGCCTTTAGCTACCAGGCGAGCCTTATATCTCTCAATGTTGCCATCTGCTCTGTATTTGACCGTAAAGACCCATCTGCAACCAACAATAGCTGCATCAGATGGAGGAGTAACCAGTGTCCAGGTGCCTCTAGACTGAAGAGCATCCATCTCTTCTTGCATTGCTGCGGCCCATTTGGGATCAGAAAGAGCGTCCATGGGAGTCTGTGGAAGAGCTACAACCGACAGTCCCTTGACAAACTGTCGGTAAGTAGGAGTGAGTCTATCCATGGATAAATGACCAGAGATAGGATGCAAAGTGCAACTGCGTTTGCCTTTCCTTTGAGCAATGGGCATATCAAGTTCATTAATACCAGGGCCAGGAGCATGCTCTGGATATGCCTTTGTATCATCATCACATAAAGAATTGTCAGCAGAATTTGTGTGTTTAGGAATTACCTTGGGCGTGCTGGGTGAAGGCACAGGTGCACAGTGGGCAGACTCAACAGGTTTAGTGCGACGTTGGTAGACTTGTCCAAAACGCGAATCAACTTGTTTTGGACAACTCATGAGAGGTAAAGGAAGATGGACTTCATCACTAAATTCAGGCACCCTTAATTGAGTTCCATTTGGAGAGAAATAAGAGGTTGACTCAAAAAATGTAACATCAGCACTCACATAATATCGACGAGTAGAAAGATCATAACAGCGATATCCCTTTTGAGTGCGGGAATAACCAACAAAGATCGTTTTGATGGCCCGAGGAGACAACTTATCTCTCCCAGGACCAAGCAAGTGAACAAAGGCAACACATCCAAAAATACGAGGGGCAACAGAAAACAATGCTCTGTCAGGAAAAAGGACAGAGAAAAGAATAAGATCACCCAACACAGATGACGACATGCGATTAATAAGATAGCATGCTGTAAGAACAGCATCTCCCCAGTAAGAATGGGGAACATGGCTGTGTATGATAATGGTTCTGGCGACATCAAGAATATGTCGGTGTTTTCTTTCAGCAACCCCATTTTGTTGGGAGGTATAGGCACAAGAAGTTTGGTGGATGATACCTTTATCCCTGAAAAATTGTTCTAAAGAGGAAGCACATAATTCAAGAGCATTGTCAGAGCGCACAATTTTGACACAAGTATCAAACTGAGTCAGAATTTCATTGATAAAATTTTTGATTATATGACCCGCTTCAGATTTACGTTTCATAAGAAAAACCCAACTAACACGACTGTGATCATCGACAACAACAAGATAATACCGATGACCTTGAAGGTCAGGAGTACGACTCGGGCCCCAAACATCAAAATGAAGTAACTCAAACACAGAGTGGCTACTTCTACTGGACCGCGGGGGAAAGGATGACCGATAGTGTTTTCCTAACTGACAAGACTCACATTGAAAAGAGGACTTAGGAGACAACTGAGGAAGAACATGTAGTAGTTTCTGAAACGGTAGATGTCCAAAACGTAGATGCCAAGTATACGCCGAGGATGAGGACGACCCCGACGAGGTAGATCCAGCAAAGGGAAAGGAATGCACTAAGCCTGTAGAGACCTTCCTGTTCACGGCCACTGCCAATCACCCTGCCCGTCAGTACATCCTGAAACACAAGAGAAGAAGAGTCAAATATGGCACGACAATTTAATTCTCTGGTAATCTGACTGATAGAAAGTAGGCTATGTGGGAATTCTGGTGCATGAAGAACGTGTTGCAGCGGCAATGATGAAGTAAGTTGGACCGCTCCATGTCCAACAACTGGGGAATATTTTCCATCTGCTAGAATGACCGAGCGACCCGGTGGAGTAGGGACGTAAGAGGTGAATTGCGCCTTATCTCCACAGAGATGTGTCGATGCATCAGAATCAATAAGTCAATCTGTAGTGTCAGTAGCAGGGCAGACTGTATAGGCAGAAGACATACCAGATGAAGAAGCACTCGCAGCGGTAGTAATAGTAGAGGTGGTCGGATCAAGGGCTCCAATCAAGTTCCTCAACTGAGAGATAATATCATCCACACACAGCTCACTGGATGAGGCAGTGTGCTGAGGCTTAGGCGGCTCGGGAGAATCAGTAGATGCAGTCTGATTTGCAAAAGCTGGACGACCATGTTTCTACCAACACTTATCCACAGTATGACCAATGCAGTGACAGAACTGACATACAGGGCGCGAAGGGGTATTTCCAAGGCCATGGCCCCCTCGTCCTCTGGCAAAGAAGGATCCACCTCTGCCATGAGTAGCAAGCATAGCAGAAGTGGTATCAGGAACATGCGATGCAGAGATCGGAATTCTGCTTAGCCTACTGTAGGCCTCATCAATAGGAGGAATCGAGGGACTAGTAAGCATTTGATTCTTTGCTGATTCATAAACAGAGTCTAAGCCAGAGAGAAATACCCCTACCATAAGCATATCTCTGTATGCCTTTTGTTGTTCACACTTACATGCTGGAAAGTAGCGATTCAGTCTCTCAAACATGGACTTGAGACTAGAATAATAAGTGTGAAGAGGTCGGCCATCTTGTCGCATCTGATGAATATCATGATGAAGCTGCATAATTCTTGTCTCATTCATTGCCTGTGAATACGTGGCAGCAAGGGAATCCCACATATCCTTTGCATTTTCCTTGTGCAAGACTTCATTTGCAATTTCTTGAGAAAGAGTACCAACAATCCATACCATAACCAACGAATTATCTTTGAACCAAGTAGTATATTTTCCAACCTTCTATACGGGCTCGGGCTCCAATATGAGATGTTCCTTGTCATGAGCAATCAATGTTTTTTTTACTTGCATTGCCCACATCTCGTAATTACCCCCATTCATTTTGGTGATAATGCTGGAAAATGGGGAACTCTTCATCTCTCCCGACGATACAAAGGAAGAGGCATTAGCTTCACTGCTAATTTCAGACATCTTTAACTCAAAAAAAAAGGAGGAAACCGAGCCACGGAATAAGAAGCGCATGAATATACAATCACATGTATAGAACTACGAAATGATCATCACGATGATATGAACCAATAAGCAATCAAACGAGACAGGTTGACCTGGACGAGAAGGCTGCTGTGTAAACGAAGGCAGACTGAACAGAAGAAGAGTGGAGGCGACGCTGCGGGAGGCGGCGGAGGCGAGCGGAAGGCGGCGACGCTGCGGGAGGCTGAGGAGGCTAGCAGAAGGCGGCGACGCTGCGGGAGGCTGCGGAGGTTATCGGACAGCGGCGACGCTGCAGAGGCAAATAATCGGACGGCGACGATGGGCGGTAGCAGACGACGATGGGTGGCGATGGGCAGCAGACGACGGGCGGCGACGTGCGGTAGCGGACGATCGGACGGCGGCAGCTGACGCCGATCAGGCGGCGGCTGGCGCCGCTCAGTCGGCGGCTGGCGCCGCTCAGAAGGAGAAGACGGCTGGAGCTCTGATACCATGATAAATCCCAAGAGAAGTAATCTTTGATTAACATCGAAAGAAGCCCTAACTCCTCTTTATATAGACTAGAGGAGAGGGAAAAGTTACAAGAAAGTCATTAAAAGAAACATTATTACACAAGTACCCTCTCAAGCCTAATACTGAATATAAACACGTCTTAACACTATATATATGAACTACTTATCTAGATACTTAGATAGACATACCTTCATATGCAATGTATGCAAAAAAGTATATATTTGTGTGCGTGTGTGTGGTTAAATGGAAGTTTATGTGTAAAAGTATTCTACAATAATTAAAAGCACTGGATGCCCTTGTTGCATAATTCGTACATGTTAAATTGAGAGTTGGAATAGCAGTAAAGTCTTTCTCATTCATAGTGGGTAGAGTGGACTCCAAAAGAAAAACAAAGAAAAAAGAAAAGAACTCAACAAGCTTCAATACATGCTTCTCATGTAGCACCTCATCTAGATCACTAGATGCTTTGACAAGAGCTTTGAAGTCATTCCAATGAGCAAGACTGTAATGAAAGCACCTTCAGAAAAGACTTCTCTTAAGGCAAAAGAATTCGACATGCTTCCTAGCTAAATCACATCAAATATGATCAAAGCACATATATAACTAAAAAAGAATGGAAAAATTCTCACATTATTAGACAAGAGCCTTGGTTAATAATTGATATGAATGAAATCAAGAAGCTTAATATATACAGAAAGGAGGGATATAGCTGTTGGACTGGCTCCAAGGACTAGAAATCTAGCTGTTGAAGCCAACATCTAGTATCAAAGGTCTTTTATAAACTTTAAAGCAGAAAGAACACAAAAGCTTCAAATGCAAAATGATAACTACAAAAAGTGGAGTACTATAATGTACATAGGTGTGTATACAAAATTTTGCATCACTATTCTCTCTGGCGTGCTATGTTGTACCTGTTATCTTATTGGACAGATTGTTATACTTAATAATGTTTACTTGTGATTAGTCTCTAGTATTTCTGCTAGAGATTTGAGAGAACAGAAATTAATTTTTGTTTTTTTATCTTGTTTTGCTGTTCAGAGGTCTGAAAATTCCCTCTAAAATTCCCTCTATAGTCTGCGAGAATTGCCTTTACTCACAGAAGAGTGATATGCGCGCAAGAGCCTTTCACATCATGGATCCCCATGGAGTCCTTGAAATGCTTCTCATTTTTCTTGAGAAAAGGGAGGATGGGACACCAATTTCATCAACACTTGGCAAATTATCGGTAATACAACTTATGTTGCTGGCAAGAGGCTCTACTATCCTCTTACCTATTTTTCTTTTTCACTTCTCCCATGCATAGAACTGATCAAACGGTTGTCCATGTTTATCCATCATGCCTGGGTGAAACCCACTTGACTTTTGGGTCGTCCAAATGAGGTGGATCTCATCGACCCAATCCAACAGCTTAGGCACTGCTATGGAAGTGACCGTTGCAGTCAATGTGTATGTGTTTATTTCTGTGAAATATTAAGCTGGGGTCAGGATTGATACTCTAGCTTTGTGCAGAAAATGAAAACGGTTTTCTTTTATAAAGCTATTTTATTATGTTTCTAGTTTATAAATATAAATGTTATCTTAGTTTATGAGAGTCTACTATTCATTTTTTACTTGCTTGTTTGCTTCACTATACTGTTTGCAATGTTTTTAGGGGATGTGGGGTTGTGTAATCACTAAAATGCAAACTTTTACTATTGAGTCTATCTGTATCATGTCATGTCTGATTTATTCTTTGACATATTATTTTAAGTCTATGCAGTTTGAGTCAAATATTACATTATTATGGCCAAACCATGAAAGGTAAAACAGTGAGACCTATGATTTATTCTGGTTATTTTATGCTATTGCAGGTTGTTATTATTGTCTCCTAGAATAAAAAGATCATCAACCTTGTGTTTTTTCAGTAGCATGTTTGGCTTGTGAAGTTATTAAGGGAGTATCACCTCAACATAATAAAAGATTCTTTTCATTTCCAGGATGATTCTGCTGACCGCCTAACTCCATTTCTTGGTGAATGGCAAGGACATTCTGTAACTAAACGAACTGGTGTATATGGGGCCACAATCACTGAAGCTGATACGCAGGTTATTCTTGAAATGAATGATGGTCAGCTGATTCAGGTGCGCCCCATGCCTTTACCAATTTCAAAGGTAAAATTAATTTGAAAATGTGGAAGGTGCTTTTATAAACTAAAGAGCCATGACTGCCATTTGACAGAAGTGAGTCACTGAGGCTCATGAGTGCAACAGAATGGTAATTAAATGCCATGATGAAACAGTCTTCTTCTTGATTGTTACATTTAAAGAGTGGAATTTGGAAGAACATGTAAAGCCATAGAATACAGACATAGCAAAGGTAAATTGCATGAGGAAGTGGAATAAATTATGGAACCTGACATGCTGTGCGGTTTTGTCATCTTTCTAGTTCTTTTAACATGGAGTCTTTGGACTAAAGTATTAATGCTAATGCATCTTCAGGTTATGATATTGGTTAAATTAGAGATCTCAAGAGATACAAAATGTAATTAATAAAATGTTAACTGTTTAACTTGTGTTACAGAATATCACCTCAACCTCCGATGATGGGACTAGCAGTGTCCAATGGACAGGCTCAATATCAGGCAATCTGATTAGCTTTGATAGAGGCTTCCAGATGATCATGCTACCTGGAGGTATGTATATGGCTTGCCCGGAGGACTTGTCCAAGAATGTTTCTAGCTCACAATCCTTCCATCTAGAGTTTTGTTGGATGGAAAGTTCAGATAGGCGGCAGAGGCTTGTTCGGACATTCGATACAGATGGCTTGGCAGTGTCTTCAACTTATTTTTATGAGACGAAGGTATAAGTGTCTTTACGATTTATCAGCAAGCTGCGACGTCTGAGCAACCTTTTTGCTCGTGGTGAAGAGAAATGATCTATTTGTACTTTTTCTTCATTTCCATCCAGAGTGTTTCAATAAAGAAGACATCATTTAATATATATATATATATATATATATATATATATATATATATATATATATATCTGCTCCAGTCCCAGTTATCAGTGTTTTAGCTGGAGAGATCTGTCACCATCTTCATTGCACAGGCCGTCATCTGATATTGTCCCATTTATGTGATTGAAAAAGAAAAGTTCTATTGCAAAACCGTAACCAGATACTGATGATCATCTCAGTAATTAATTCCCTCTAGATAATTATCCCGAACGCTGCTTCGTTCATTTCTCCGTGAAATCAATAAAGTTATACAACCACTGCTGAGTGCCCAACTGCCCATCAAACAAAAAGGTTTACATAATCGATGGTTGCCACTGATAATGGTCTCTCTCTCTCCCTCGTGGCTTGGCGGGCAGGAAGCCGAACCGTCGCTCTGGGTTCTTCCTCCCTACCTATGCACTACATTCTGTTGGCAGTCGGCGTTGTTAGTCCGCGGCACTGCTGTTCCACCATGTTGGAATTCTACAGCTGCATCCTTGCTGTCGTTCATTGTGTTCGCCTGCTTGACTGCCTCTTTGTTGTTGCTCCTGTTTGCTGCTTTCCCGCAACTTTATCGCTAGGGATGCACAACAAGTGAAGTTAGCTCGTGCTCGACTTGTCCATGGCCAACTAGAGCTTGACTTGAACTCACCTACGTAAGGTTGACTCGAGCTCAACTCGTTTAATAACCAAGTCAAGCTTGAGCTTGGGTTAAAGTTAAAGTTATACGAGTTTGACTTGTTTAAACTCGACTCGGCTCGTGTTTTCCATATTCTTTATCTTCTAGGGCAAGTTGATAAATTTTTACGACTTTTAACACCTTGTTGTGATATATGAATCAAATAGTTGTGATATATGAATCAAATGGCACGAGATTAAACAAGTCTAACTTGAGCTCAGACTCGGTTTACTGAAGTTGATCATGCTCAAACTTACATCATAAAACTCTCTCGAGCAATATGTAACTTGAGCCAAGCTCGAGCTGGCTGAGCTCATTGTATATTCCTAAATTATTGCTGATTTTTGTTGCTTCACCACTCCTCTCCTTCACCGCCTGGCTCATTGACCCTTTACCTCCGGTCTATTGTTGGTGCTTCATTGCTTCATCATCATGGGTTCAGTTGCTATGGGTTCCCTTCGTACCGCTCCTTGAACCTGTAATCAAATACATAAATTAATAGAAATTACAAAGTAATCATGCTTCTAGTTGCTATGCACCCGGGAACGTCCTCCTAATTTAAGACGGCGGTATTTAAATGATCAGTTCAGTAAGGCTCCTCTCTGGTTTCTTAATAAGCACTGGTCAACAACAAACCAAGAGACTTTACATTCTTGAATCGGAAATCTCTCGAATCATCTCCATTTTCTATTTGAATTTCATTTATGAAATTGAATCTCACACCGACTACCATCACCAATCTTCACCATTTGATTGGCTTCTGAGGTCTAATGGGATGAAAACCGCCATCGCCTTCCCCATAAACCTTCCTAATCCTACTGTCATGGCAGTTTAGTTCCTGAAGAACGACGACGACGCTCATGAAGATTGGCACTCGCCTGGTTATTGGAAGATCATCAGAAAAAAGAAACCATGAAGGGGGAAATGTGAAGCTGAGGGAAAAGGTTCATTGATCCAATGGAAAAGAACAGAAGTTGCTGTGGCTATTGTCAGGTCCGCCATACAAGTTCGACGGCTGCTGCCACTGTTATGCAGCCAACGAGGACACAAATGCCTGTAACCAGGGGGAGTGAAATTTACGGAGGTAAAAAGTTAGACCCCTTGAGTCCCATTATTTACCCAAGTTACTTTCACTCAAAATCTTAGGATTTCCAGTGAAAGTTTAACTTGTGTTTGATTGTGCCGTGTAAATTCTTATGCTTTCAACCTTTCTACAGTGTTTCACCGCACAACCAAATGCACCCTCAAATTTAAGAAGATTTTTGCAATAAAAACATTGTTCTTGTTCTTTGAATCTATTCTAAAAATAATGAAATACTGAACTCAGTAAGCACTGGAATCTATCTAATTTTTTAAAATAGATTTTAAAATACTAAATAATGTTATGTAACCAAACACCAGGAAAGGGTAGTTTGGCAGCAAAGACACTTATCTTATGAATTTGTTCCTAATGTTGGAGAAAGTTTGGAGAAATAGTTCTAATGCCCAATAAACCTACCTCAATATTTGGAATAGATTCATGCTAACACTTGCTGTAACGCTCGACGCCTTTGCAGGTCGGTTCAAACGGGTCCAGACCCAGACCCGAGCTCCTTGTGCGAAAAGGGAGCCCAACGCGGGGCTCTTCTTCTCTGTCTTCCTCATTGTCTCCCTCTTCGTCGGTCTCTCATCTCGCGGGTGTGCGCAGTGAAAACCAGAGACAGAAGAAGGGCAACAACGACAGAGGTGAAGGGCGACCGCGACGCACAGGTGAACCCTCTCGATCTCTCTTTGTCTCTTTTGTTTTCTTCCTCTTCCTCACCCTCTATCGCTGTCCTTCTCCCCCTCGCCGCATGCCCTTTTTCCCGAGCACTCACTGCCCATTTCCCCTCCCTCTCCCATACTGTCTCCCTCCTTTGCAACTCTCTCATCCCTCTTCCCCAAATCTCTCTCTCTACCGCCAGCCATTTTCACTCGTAGCCTCTTCTCTCATCGTCTCTCTGCTCGCACTCTCTCCCTACCTCTTCTGTTCTTACCGTCTCTCACCCTCGACCGAGCACTCTCTCGCTGCATTCTCCCTCTGGCCTGTCTTTTTTTCCACATGCCTGAGTGTTGTTTCTCCCTAACCGTGTGTGTCAAAATCAGCTGAACCACCTCCTTCTCACGACCGGATGCCCTCTTCTAATGGCAGATCTTCTCTTTTGATCTCTCTTTCGCTAATTCTCACTCTATTTAGTGTAGTTTGATCAGATTACAGCTTGGGGACGTGTTTTCCCCCTCATCACAGTGAATTGAAAGCGTTGGGGGCAACAACAGCAAACAATCTTTGGCATTGGTACTTAGTCAAGCACTTGAGGTGACTGCCAGGAACAATCCATCAGTTAGGACTCTAAGAGTGAGATGAGCGAGGCCTAATCGACCCTAAATTGTCTAATATTTTCTGTTTGTGCATGTATAATTGTTATTTGATCATACTAGACTTAAGATTGGATGATTTAGAATGCATGTTTTTTACTTTACTTTATTGGAAATGGTCTAGGACTATTTTGGAGGGACGATGATCTATGTATATAATTAATCTTTTTAGTATGATGGGTTAATTTTGAAGCGGTTTAGAAGCATGGTAAAGATTTGATGTTGTTGACAAGGTTTAGAACCATTTTTGTGAACTTGTGGCACATGCTATTGTCGATGTGTGTAATGCGTTGTTGGTTCAGAAAGAATATGTATGTTGAGAAGTGTAATTACTAGGAAGACGTCTTAACTAAGAAAACAAGTGAGAAACGTATTGGTAATAGGTTGAGTCGAAAGCTTGGAGTTTTAATCGTTTGGTTACAACCTCAAAGAGTTGGGAAGAAACCTATTAAAGGCGTTATGGGCCGATACTACCTATCGGCACCGTCTTAAGGCGATGACCTACGCATCAATGATCTTATTTCGTATTTGTATAGATTGTAAAGCGAAACAAATAGAAAACTTATCCATTGAATATTTTTGAAGGTACACCGGGCACGTCGAGTCGACCATGAGCGAAAAAATTTGAAGTTCGAGGTGTTTTGGGTATTTTGGCAATGCGCGATAGGTGTGACGGCATTCCAAACAAATCTCTACCTGGGGCCAAATTTAGAGCACATGCTTTTCAGGATCGTAGGATCCTATGTTGTGTTTGTGATTGATGTGTGTGTTATAAGTGTTTATTTCTACATATTGTGTGCATGTGATTGAATTGATTATGAAATTAGTAAATTTTCTTTAAATTACTACGTAATTGTATTTGCATGCTAGCAATTATTACTGCTTAGGACAAATAAAGTGGGGTATCGAGTCGAGTATCTCATCGACTCCGAATGTGTATTAGAAAACATCCTAGAATGATAATTGCATAGGACGACTACGAGCCAATCATGGATCAAGACTACTCTCCATTGTTCGACTAAGTTTTGTAAGATGTGATTAATATGTTTCAATTGAATGAATTTGAAGGGTAAATGTACTCATAAAGTTATAACGACCAACTAAGAGTATTGTTTCTGTGTGTGACCCTCGTAAGGAGGTGTCTTGAAGTATGGGTGTACCCATAAAGTGAACCAACATCGTGTGCTAACCGGTCATTTTGTGAATGTGTTTTCATAATAATAAATTAATAAATAATAATAGATGAGAGGCCAGTGGATTATGACAATGTATTTGAAAGATGTCCTGCTGAGCGCAGGCAGTGCAAGGCCCCAAGGTGTCGTTGTATGATGTGCTTGGAACGTTGGGCTCCTGCCTTCCCAACCTAGGTGTCTTAGAGAAGGCTGAGCAACTCTCTTTGGAATTCACATATCCATGGATGATTGCTCTACCACTGCAGTGTAAATGGATCCATATTGTTTCAGGTCATTGAATGATCCCTATATATTGTGGAATATGTGAGGGGTTGTCATGACAAGTTATCTGACTTTAGACTACTATTATAATGTGTTTATGTTTTTCGTATATGTCACATATCAGATTTGAGCTTTTACCTTAAAGGGTTAGGGAATTATCTGGTTTGTTATCATATTGCGAAGGCTAAGACTTCTGTTGTTTATTTTTTTAGGTTTTGATGGACTCGAAACAACAGATTGATCAGATGACTCAACTCACATAGGATCCTATTATGAAAATTTTGAGTCTATTGTAGTGTTAGCACGTTATGTTATGTTTTGGTCTCATGGATGTTCTGTTTTTGTCAAACATCAATGTTGTGATTTTAAGACACATTTGGTCTCATGGATGTTCTGTTTTTGTCAAACATCAATGTTGTGATTTTAAGACACATTTTTGTCATATGTGTTATTGAGAAATATGAAAGTGAATTTTGTATGAACTCAATTGGTTATATAATGAAAAATTTGCCCTATTGTCTTTTGCTTTGTATAGCTCATTTCAAATAGTTGTGTCGTTGCACATCGACCTTTTACCTTGTTAACAAAAAAAAAATTATTTGGGAGTAAAAACGTTGGGGTATGACACTTACAAAATATTTATATTGCCCAATGAACATTAGAAACCGTTTGACATAGAAAAAACATTTGTAAGTGTTTTATGATTTTACCACAAGTAGGGATATAGAGATAGATTCATTGAAAACTTGCTCAAGTAGGCCATGAATCTACCCTAATAAATAAAATGTTTACAATAGATTTTTTAGGGAATTGTTTCTCATGCCAAACGGTCAGTTTTTGTAAGTCTTATGAGACCAGTCAATATAGAACTTTGGTGTGGTGGGAACAATCGCATGATTGAGGATTTTATTTTATTTATTTATTTATTTATTTTTCCGAGGGGATCCGCATTGAATCTCCTTTGGAATGAAAATGGTAGAGGGTCGAGCTATGGCCGGACTGAACTGTGTCAACCCGAAAACGGCAAAATCCTTTCCCGCCGCCTTTCGTAACTACAGAAGCTACACTTGATGTTAGCCAAAAGGCCGAGGGAAGAGAGCGGAATGAACAGCACGGCGAAGAGTTTCAGTCTTTGAGAAATGGGCACACTTTCCCCTAACTGTTTTGAGGTTCATCTTCATCATAGAGGCAAAGCGACGCTCACCGACCGTCCCTTTTCCACTGCAAAGCACTACCGAGTCTCTCTTTCTTCCGTTTATTCCCTCCCGTCGTTCGAATTCTATCGTTTTATCTCATTGAGGCGATTTCTTCCGCTGTCACCCACAACAATAAGAAGGTCTACTATCCTCTACTCATCTGCTGGATCCACATCAACCACCACTGCCCGAAGAGTTTCTCACAGGAACCCATTCTTCAGTGAGGGAAGAGATGAAGACGAGAAGCGACCTGTGTGCCCAGGATGTGGGGTCATCATGCAGGACAGAGACCCAAATTTACCCGGCTTCTACATGAAGAGAGATAATGCTGTTGAGGAGAGTGAAGAAGCTGAAGAAATTTCGGATAATGTGGGCGAGGTATTCGAAAACCATGAAGAGGAAGATGAAGACGGTATGGATGACGATGATGATGATGATGTTGATGAAGATGACGGTGATGTGAGTGAAGGTCAGTTCGACCCGAAAGATGAGATAGACTGGAATTCTGACTGGGAAATTGAAGACGAGGAAGAGGAGTGGAGCAAGAGCCTGGATGGGTTTGCGCTGGCCGGAGTTGGGTACGGTAACGTAACCGAGGATATTTTGGAGAAGAAGGCTGTAAAGATTACTAAGAGTGAGAAAAAGAAGCAGGAGAGAGAGGCCAAGAGAAAGGAGGAGGCGAATAGGGTACTGGTATGTGCTCGTTGTCATTCGCTCAGGCACTATGGCCAGTTGAAGAACCAGAAGCTCGAGAATTTGATCCCAGATTTCGACTTCGATAGGTTGATCGCCAATCGGCTGATGAAAGCCAGCAATTCGAGCGTTCCAGTGATTGTAATGGTGGTCGATTGCGTCGACTTTGATGGTTCATTTCCGAGGCGAGCGGCAAAGTCCTTGTTTGAGTCAATGGAGAAGAAGGGCACCAATGCATCGAAATTCAGCCGATTGCCCAAATTGGTCTTGGTGGGTACAAAGGTTGATCTTCTTCCTTCCCAGGTTTCACCGACGAGGTTGGTTAAATGGGTTCGCAATCGAGCCAGAGCTAATGGGGCCCCAAAACTTAGTGGTGTTCATCTCGTTAGTTCGAAAAAAGATTTGGGCATCAGAAACCTGTTGTCGTTCGTGAAGGAATTGGCTGGTCCTCGAGGAAATGTGTGGGTAATAGGAGCTCAGAATGCTGGGAAATCTACTTTGATCAATGCTTTCGCAAAGCGGGAAGGTGTAAAGATAACAAGACTAACAGAAGCTGCAGTTCCGGGAACCACGCTTGGAATACTGAGAATCAAAGGGATCTTGCCTGCTAACGCGAAATTGTACGATACTCCAGGCCTGCTACATCCATATCTGGTAAGCACGAGGTTGAATTTGGAAGAGCTGAAGATGGTGGAGATGAGGAAGGAGTTGCAGCCACGGACATATAGGATAAAGGTCAGTTTCATTGGCTTCCTTGCATTTCACAGTTGTTGTCTCGTGCTGATTCTTCAATGCAATTAGCGGAATCATGCTAACAAGATTTAGGCTATGTTAGTATACTGATCTACTTGAATAACTCGATTCCATTGACTACTTAGATTCAGGCTAGGACATGAGAGCCGGCCGATTCTGCGTCTCTACTCTTCGCTACGGTTATTTGCAGCTGATCCTGCATAGACTTGCATCTAGCTAAATTTGAATATTTTAGGCTTCCATTTCATCTAGATTTGTAGTGATGGACCGGTGTCTGGCACCTCCTGACGAAGTTTATGAGTCAGCACGTGAATTTGCATGTTTCTCGGTACTGGTTTAGATGCGGAAACATTGTTCTAGTTCTCCGTACTTTTAGCCTTTGTACCACCGTACTGGTTTAGATGCGGACAACGCTATCAGTGTTGTTCTTTCTTTTTTCTAAGTTTTGATATACTTCTTCCCTGTAACATAGTGGAATTTGTTTTGTTTATTGTTTTTTGTTTTTCTTCCATTGAACTAATTCACTTCAGAAAATGATCCAATTTTGACAACTGTAGGTAGGACAGGCAGTGCATCTTGGTGCATTAGCAAGGTTGGACTTGATCCACTCTTCAGTGCAGACTATCTATGTTACAATCTGGGCCTCACCAAACCTTTCCCTTCATTTAGGAAAGTTAGAAAATGCTGACGAGATATTCAGAAAGCATGCCGGTGTTCGTCTCCAGGTGGTTCTCTCTCTCTCTCTCTCTCTCTGTGTGTGTGTGTGTGAGTGGCTCTGCATCTTAAAATTCATCTCCTGAGAGCCCATTTTTCCAGTGTGAATCTCCTGTAAGACCACCTCTCTGCATGTTAGAATTACATGTTCTACTGGAAAAAATGTAGGCAGATGATCTACAAGGTGGATGAAGTTAAAATATTTGTGAAAAATAAATTTTATTGTGAGTAGATGCGGGTGCTTCCAGTAGCACCGTGTCATGTAAGAAGAAAAAAACGAAGGAAGAAGAGTAAGAGAGTGTGTGTGGGAGAGAGAGAAAAACATATAAGGAAAAAAGGGAGTGAGGAAATCCCTTTTTCAGGACATGGTTTTTCATCAAGGCGTCCGCCTAGATTTAGAAGGGAAAAAGCAAACTTGTTGCGAACTCGGTTGTTCAAAACCTAGTTTAAAGGCACAGCCTAATTTCACTAAAACAGAGTTTTGCCCACATCATCTGAGACAGTTCTTATGATTCTTTAGGTCTTTCACATATTGATGATTTTAGTCAGTCTAGTGTTGAGCAAGGTCTTTTCATTGCTGGCAACGGCGTTGCCTTTTCTTCAAAATCGCATGTAAATCACTATCTAAAGAATCCATTTCCTTCATGACAGAAAGAAAGCTCTTCCTCATCATGTTCTACTTGCCTACTTATGTCATTGGGTTTATGCTATGCAGCCCCCAAGTGGAACAGATAGGGTACCAAACCTTGGTGACTGGCAGCAAAGGGAGATTCACGTGTCCGGGGTTAGCTGGGAAGTGAACAGCACTGACATAGCAATTGCAGGGCTTGGATGGTATTCACTTGGGCTGAAAGGGAGTGCGACCATAGCACTATGGACTTACAACGGCGTGGAGGTTACCATCCGAGAACCCTTGGTTCTTGATAGATCTCCGTTTCTTGAACGGCCAGGATTTTTGTTGCCCAAGGCAGTGTCAGATGCCATTGAAAAAGAAACCAGTATTGGGGGAAAGAACAAAAGGCTTAATGAAGATAGAGGAACGCAACCTCTTGTAGAGGCAAGTAGTACTTGAGAGAATTACTCCCAGGTTGTCATTTTATCTTTGTTGTTCATGTGTTATCATTGTACCAATGTCATTCTGGATCCTAAAGAAAAAGGCCGATGCAAATCATTGCCATCTTATCTCATTTATTTATGGACTGCCAATTGATATCTATTTTGCACATATTGGTCTGGAATGTTTGTTGTGATATCAAACTTTCACCCAGGGGCTAGACGGAGCTGGTTATTCCATGGTTGCTAACCTCTTGCACAAGCTGATGTAGCCCTGGACATTAAGCGTGTGTTTTCCGTGTGGATTCCACTATTCAAGTGGGATTTCAATCCATGTTTTTGGGAAAAAAAAATCCTGAATGCCAACAAAAGTGGGAACGGAATCTGGGATTTCAGATGCAAAACAGGGATTCGTTTCCATGGATTTCAATCCGCCTGTGAGGGGTGCATCTAAAATCCTTGGATTTTTTTTTTTTTAATCGTTAGGGCTTGCATTCCCTTTGACCTCTCTTCTTCGTACTCCTCAAAGAAGGGGCAGATAAGGATATTGGATTTCTTTGGAGGCCAGGGCATAGACCAACGGTGCCACAAGTTTTCGGCAGCCAGCGTTGATGTTGTCATAGGAGGCGGTGGTGTCGACGCTCTCATGATGCGACTGGCAAGAAGTGTAACACTTCAAGAATACCGACATGCCCTGCCCTTTCGTGGTTCTTTGTTTTTCTTCTCTTTCTTACATTGGGAAAATACCCACTTCGTTTTTCTGTTTTTTGTCTTACTTTATCTTGATTAAGCTTTGTAACATATGTAGAAGAATTGCGACTTGTGATTTCATTGCGTCTCTGGATGTTCGTCGGCAACAATTCTTCTTTATAGTTTGTTTTCATTTCCCCTGCTTTATTCGCTACTTGTCCTTCCACGAATGTGACAAATTTGGAGCTTAATAAAGTTGATGCAGAGGTGATTGTTTCCGTTTTTTATGGTGCCGTATCAACATTCTTTAAATAATCACTATGCGTGCCAGATGGGACTTTTGCTTTTATATTTTTTTATTAGCTAACGTTTGTTCCAATGGTCCATATCTTTCCTAGTAATTATCAAACGCTGGAATGGAATCTCGGAGAATAAAATCTAAGTGGATCACACACAATCTCGGGATGCAAATATCCCTGTTCTGATTCCAGGATTAAAATCTTGGGATTTTGATCCCAGGATTTTAGTCCTAGTACTGCCAAACACTTCCTAAGTTCAAAGGGAAAGGAAGGAGGCTTGCCTTATTGTTCCATTCCAGATGATATGTCAAATCAAAATCACCTTGTATTGAGCATCTTTAGCATGTACTTCACCTTTTTGTTGTGTTTTGTCCCCCTGCGTCCTGATAATGGGCCAGGGTGGTGCTCCCATAATGTCTCAGCCTATTCAATATAACTGGATAAATGGGTGCTTCAGGAGAGATAGTGGTTCCAGTTAGAACCATTGCTCTAGATGATGGACTGCGAGAACCATGGTACTTGAACCATCTTAAATGGCAGACAATAACAGCAAGATTGAAATTAAACATGTGAAGTTACATAATTAGTACATTCAGGTTAGTGCTAACCCCAGTAGCATGAGCTATACAAATAGACTTGGCACTTGTCTGTTCTGCCAGAGTGCATTCTGTTTCGTTGATGTCCTCAGCGTTCAAGGTTCTTAAATGCAGAATCAGAATCAACAGTATGATGCACCTTTCTGAAATATGTCATCATGTGCTATTTCACTGGCTGTAACCAGTCCCGAGGTATATTTAATAAAAAGTATAAGAAAAGAGATTTAACAATTTAAGCTCTGGTAGAGGAATCACTTCACAAGAACAAAATTTTCATCATCTAAAATCCAAATAATGAATCAGAAACAAAAGAAATCACATTGAGGTGAATCATGTTATTCAGCTGGAAACACGACAAGGAACATAAATCTACCGAGCCCCTTGCATTTCAGCTGCCGTTCTTTTGGACTTATGCTTAGATTTCTTTTCTCTCCTCTTGCTCCTGCAGAATAGACAAGCCAAGAATTTTAGGACCTTTGTCCAGATGCATTTTTGAAGGGTAAACACTAAAGGATAAGTGGTTTAAAATCCCATCACAGGCAATAAATTATCTGATTCCTATCCAAATACTTGATAGAGAATACACTTACAGTGTATTGAAGGAATTCATGCAGTTATTCACAAACGCAGGTGCAAGTGAGTTGCAAGAAAAAAATAAATAAAAAGACTGGACAATGACAAAAGAGAAAGAGAAAGAGAGAGAGAGAGAGAGAGAGAGAGAGAGTATTCAAGGAACTCATGTAGTTATTTGCAAGTTCAGTAACAAGTTAGATGCAAAACAAAAAAGACATCACATAAGAAACTGTTACATTAGGTCTAAGTTTGGGCTGTTCAACCAGTCGAGCCAACTCGGTAATGACTCAAACTCGCCTGGCAAAACTGACTCGAACTCGACTCTTTAATAAATGAGTCAAGTTCGACCCAAAAATTGAATTTGTTTAATTTAATGAGTTGAGCTTGAGCTAGGCATGCTATACTCGCTTAAATTCGATTAAGCTTAAGGAGAAAGAATATGTAAAATACTTTCCTTTTTTACATCAAGTGAAACATACCCTGATGGTCTTCTTTAAGTATGCCGACCCACACGTTCAAGGTTCAAACCTAAACATTTCACTTTGTAGTAAAAGATAAATTTTTTTTATATATCTTGCTACTAAGTCACATAGGTACGAATATGGGTTAAGGGTATGGCAATTTTAGAAAATTTTGGTATGTGGGATGTAACACTCGTTGTTTTGGCAGAGTGGGTCGGGTCGGGGTCCAGACCCGGACCTGAGATCTACACGCGTAAGAAGCCCCGACGCAGCCCGTCTCCCTTTCCTCGTTTCTTCTTCTCCCGTGTTTCCCTCTGCACTTTTTCCTTAACCACGACCGAAACCCAGCGAAGAAGAAGCGGCGACGACGACGGTGGAAGTGGCGGCGGCGACGACGTTTGGGTAACACTCTCCTCTTCTTCTTTCCGTTTTCCTTTCCCTCCTCCCTCTCTCACTGTCTGTCGTCTCCCCTCTCGACTGAATGACTCTCTCTGGCCGTCTCCCTCGTGCCTCTCGTGCCCTCTTCTCCACGCTATCCCTCTCTCTTCACTCGCACTCACTCTCCCACCGACTCTCTCTTCTCTCCCGTCCTCTCCCCTCACTGCCCTTCTTCCCTTTTTCTGTCCGAATCTCTCTCTCTCTGCCTTTCCTTGCCTCACGTGCCCTAAGTGAGCTCGTTCTCCCCATTTTTGTTCTAATTGTTTTTCCCCTTTTTCCCAATCGAGCATTCCCTCACTGTTTTCAGCTTGGTTTGTTAGGGTTCCAGCTTGGGGACTTGTCTTTCCCCTCATAACAGCGAGTAGGAGGCTTGGGAGGTGTTGACGACAGTGATTTTTGGCTGTTTGAAGATCGATCGAAGGCTTGAGGTGACTGTCGGGAGGATTACAGCAGCTTGGACGGTTGTTTTGGGGTGAGCAAGGTCTAATTAAGCTTAAATTGATGAATATTACCCTCTAGAGCATGTATAATCATTGTTCGAGCATGTTATAGCTTAGAATTGATGATTTTGGAAAGCATGTTAGTGATTTTGTTTTTGGGGGAAAGCTTAGAAGTATGTTGGGAAGCGTTGATTCGTGCCTATAATAATTATTTATGCATGATGAGTTGATTTTCGAAGTTTTAGGGAAGCATGGTAGAGATTGGATGGTTTTGGGGAAAATATACGTATTTGGATGTGACTTAGGGGGTTGAGGTTTTAATGAAAGGACGTTATTGAGGAAGAAGTTAGTGATGGATTGATTGATGGATTGAGGGTTTTGATGGTTCGAGGCAACGTCAAGACGTAACGGAGGAAGCCTATTGGAGGGCTTGTTGGTCGACACTACCTGTCGACACCCTCTTGAGGCGATGACACGTGCCTCAAGGATGCTATTTTGTATTTGTTCGTATTTGTTTGACTTGTGTAGGTATCTCGTAGAAATCTTATTCTTGTTTATGTTTGCAGGTGCACCAGGCACATCTCGTCGACCTTGAGTTCGAAACTTGAGACATTTTGAAGAGTCTTGTGAGCGCGCCACAGGTATGGCGACATGCCAGGCGAATTCCTACCTGGGTAACTGTGATTGTGTGTTCCTAGGATCATGGGATCCTAGGATTGTAATGTGAATTGATTGATGGTTTGTAGATGAATGTATGTATGTTTATTCATGTTTTACTACATGCTTTGAATCATTTGGAAGACTATTAGTAATTGTTTTAAAACTGTCACGCATTTGCATGTGCATGTTAGAATTGATATCTGTTTAGGACAGATGAGGCGGGGTATCGAGTCGAGTGTCTCATCGACCCAATTGTGCATTAGAAAGCATCATAGAATTATAACTGCATAGGACAGCTACGAGCCAACCGCAGATCGAGATTACTCTCTGTGGATTGGCTAAGTTTTTCAAAGATGTGATTGATGTGATGATTGATATGAATGTGTATGTTATTGGATGTGCATTGCCATGGGCAACGATGCAAATGGATGAAATAGAGGGTAGTTATACCCGTACTGTATGACGCCTAGCAATGACTGTTACTGTATGTATAGACCTCGTGTGGAGGCAATTGGAGGTGTGGGTGCACTCGTGGAGTGCACCAACCTCATGAGCTAGCCAGTCAATTGTGAATGTGTTAATTTAATGATAAGAATGAATGAATAAGAGATAAGAGGCCAGTGGGATGTGGCTATGTGTTTGGGAGACGTCCCCTCTTTGTGTTGTCACTGGTCTCGCCTGTCGGAGCGCAGACGGTGCAAGGCCCCAGGGTACTGTTGTGTGTTGTGCTTGGAGCGTGGGCTCCTGCCTTCCAACTTGGGTGTCCTAGGGAAGGCTGAGTGTCTCACCTTGGACTTCACACAGCCAAGGATGAGTGCTCCACCGCTGCAGCGGATGAAATGGATCCATACTGTTATTGGGCCACCACGGGGATTGTCTCTCGGCTGTAGGCCGCCCGCGGTGTGCACGTGCCTGTGTTTGCACCCACAGGAACTGTTAATACACTGAAGTTAAAGAAAATGTATTGAAAATGATTGATTGTATGTGTTTGAAGTGTACGTGATTGTTGTGCTTATAGATACAAGTAAAATGTTTAAGCATGCTTGCATGCGAGTGGAAAAGTTAGTGGCTGTGGCCATTGAGTGGCCTTTACGTGTCGTGTCCTTATACGACATGAGGATAGATGATCTTGATATTTGTTCTTATTTGAGCCTTACCTGAGAGGGTTGGTATTTTCCTGGATTGTTGCCATACTGCGAAGGCTAAACCTTCAGTTATTTTCTTTTTTCAGGTTTTGGCGGACCCAGGGCAGCAGGTTGAGCAGATGGCTTCACTCACGTCCTACTGGGGAGGTTTTGGGTTTGGTTTGGATAGTGCCGGCGCATCTTATTTTGGGTCTTATTGATGTCTTGTTTTTGTTAGGCATCAATTATACAGTTTGGGGCATTTTTGTTACACATAGATGTGATTTTGTATGAACTGAAATGATTGCATTAATGAAAGTTGGCCCCATTGTTTTAAACTGCTTGGCTCATCGTCTTTTTGAATTGTTGTGTCGTCACGCCTCGATGCTTATGTTTAGACAAAAAAAAAAATGTTTGGGGCAAAAGGTCGGGGTGTGACAGGTATGAGAAAAAAATTGTGTGTCTATATATTATATATATATATATATGTAGAGAGAGAGAGAGAGAGAGAGAGAGAGAGAGAGAGAGAGAGAGAGAGAGAAAGAGAGAGAACACATCGTGAAAACAATGTCTAATAGTTTCTTTCATAGTTCTTACATATAATCTCACAAAACATAAATAGGTCAACAAAAATATGGTTAAAACATAAGAAAAACATGTGTGGATTGGCTCTGACTGATCCAAACATACCAACAACATACAACCATAGTGGTAGCTTCATCCCGCTGTACCCGTACTGGTACATGAGCACAACCCACATACCTATGTGACTTAGCTCGCTAAGCTCCAGCCGAACCTTGGCTTGAGCTTAGCCACGCCAAGTTTGAGCTCTCTAAGCCATAACCGAGCTCAAGCTAGCCAACTCAATCTCGAGTTGTGGTTTATGTTAGAGCGAACTTGGCTCGCAAACGGTGCAAGTGTGGACATTGGTTCAAAGCAAATTCAACAAACATGCTGTTACAAGATCCCACCTGCCTATTTCACTGGCTGCTCTACCTTCCATTCCCCCAAATGTTGTTTTCCCGTTTCAAAGACTGCAGTGAAAATCCATCAATTGATGATTGACCACCAAGTACATCACCATAGTGGCCTGCGAAAATGGCAAGAACTAAATGCACCTGAGAATACATGGGAAGATTCCACTCAGCAGCTACAACATTTTCCTACGTGCATTCCTTTAGGACAAAGTTTCTCTCAAGAGAAGCGGAAGAATATGACATTTCGGAAATTAGAGGGTAAAGTGCATGGGGTAAAAACATGAAATAATCTGGTTGGGCCAAGAATCCGGCTTGTAGACCAAAGTAAACTTACATAAGCAGGTGTTAGAGAACCCCACCGTTTTATGAATGGAACGTTTGGTTTCTGCTAACGTTAGTGAAAAGGGTGCATGAATGCCATTTTTGTTTTCCTTCTTCATTGCAATAACCAGGGAAGCCAACAGCTACCAGCCTACCGCATGGAGAGGTAAAACAGAATAAAAAGTCCCTATTGTCCATCGAAGCTGAGTGTCGTGCTACGACAACTGTAAAGATGGAGATTGTTTGGATGTAGAAATTTTTAAATGACATGCACATCCATCTTCAAAAACCAACCAAACTTCGTTGTGGCAACAGAAGACACAATATATAGTTTTCTAAAAAAATCTATTGTCATGTGCCCTTAGAGTTTTTCCTAGCAGATTTCTTTAGTAAATTGTGTAAATTTCTGATCTGTCTTGACAAACTTTTGGTCGTCATATTGTAAGCCAATGAGAGGTGTTAAACATGTATACGTGTTATGTTCCTTCTGTCCAGCACCTTAAGTGATGGTCTGTGCTTGTATGTCTTTTAATTCAAAAGGAAAACAAAATATTAAAACTTGTACATAACATGAAGAAATTAAACAATTTATGAGATTAAACTGATGATATGAATTTGGACTTATTTAACAAGACAAACTTAAGTAAATGTCAAGTCTCATTTGCACATATGTAGTTGACTGCACTTGTCATAGCTAACATTCGAAATTGCTCAGTGGGAGAAGTACCATAATCATTACCTAATGTAGGTGGTTTGTGTGACTTTTAACATCAAAAGCACAAACAAAGGTACAAAACAGAGCTGAAAAAGTAAATAGATTATGAGACAGACTAAACTAATGAACTTATTTAACAAGACAAAACTCAAGTCAACATCAAATCTAGTGTGCATATTCACAGTTGACTGCACTTGTCATAGCTTATAATCAAATTTAGCGGGTTGATGCAGTACCAACACCTGAAGTGGGCGCCATCCATATACGACCACCTCCTTAAAAGAGTCAATGTTTTATAGGATAGAAATCACCCAAATGAACATGATTGTTCAAGTGAAATATGGCCAAACTACTAACTTTAGAAAGTTTTTACTTACTCTTCCTGCAAACTAGGATTCCAACAGCATTTCAGTTTCCTGTCAATATGCCTCATCTCCTTTGCAGCAGGGATCTTGACATCTTTCATCTGCATAACAATGATACTAGCATGAATAAACATGTTGATTAATAAATTGATAACATCATAATGAATTGGCATTTTCTGTAGCAGCCCTTTTGTGAGATTGAAACTAGCTTGGCTTTTTAGCTTTGGTATTGTAAACTTTTAACACTTTTCCAGATACATGTGCTTGAACAGCTAACTTTAACGTACTCGAGAGCAAAATGAGAATAATTTTCCTTGTGATTGAGATTAATATCTGAATCTAATACCAATCTGTAACCTATATCTAGTTGTTAAACCTATCCATGCTGCTCCAGCCTCATGTAACACTCAAAAAATTTAGTCCCGTATTGAAGATTGTGAGGGATCTTCGAGGGCTTATAAAAGGGGTTATTAAATATATGGTTGTCTGGCCTTTTTGGCCGAAACTGCTAGGGGGTGGGTTGGAATCCGCCAAATCAGGGGCTCGAGCCTAAAAGTGGGTCGGGTTGTTACAGTGGTATCAAAGCCGGTTCAACACTCTGACTTAGGGTCCCACACACGCGGACACATGTGCCTTGAGGGGGTTGGATTGTAATACCCCAAAAATTTACTCTCGTATTGAAGATCGTGAGGGATCTTCAAGGGCTTACAAAGGGAGCTATTAAATATATGGTTGTCTTGTTTCTTACGCTTTTTGGGGTTGAAGCCAAAACTGCTAGGGGACGGGTTGGGATCCGCCAGGGGCCCGAGCCTAAAAGTGGGTTGGTTTGTTACACATCATACCAAATTCCACTACCGATGCAGCAACTGGAAATGTTCAAAAGTAATTTCTCAGATTTTAAATATTACGAACATTAGCACATCCACTGCATCACAAGAAAACACCATTTTGTGCATGCACTGGGTACATAATGAGGTTGTTTGACAGGAAGGAATACACAAAATAGGTACACCATTCTGTGCCATTCAACGGTTTACTATAAAACACTAAGGTCTTCCCACCATAAATTTTTGCCATCCTTACTGTAGAAACACAAATACTGAGAAAAAGAATACGAGGAACACGATGTAACATGGAAAAACCCTCAACAAGAGGGAAAAAACCACGGATGAGGAGCTGGTGCCCACTAGCCGTCAGAATCTCTCTCTCTTAAGATTTTATTCACACACTCGAAAATTAGGGTTACAACTTTAAGTAGGCCCAATAAGGGCTACAAGATGGATCGGGTATGGATCCGGACCTGATCCCGAGACCCATCAAACATACTTCAACACTCCCCCTCAAGTTGGGCATACATATCAAACATGCCCAACTTGGATACATTTCTCTCGAACGAAGTCGAAGATAGAGCCTTCGTCAGAACATCAGCGATTTGGTCTTCAGACTTCATGTAAGGTAGGATTAACTCTTTAGCATCAATCCTTTCATGAATGAAGTGACGATCAATCTCAACATGCTTTGTTCTGTCGTGTAGTACAGAGTTGTTGGCTAAGTTGATTGCAGACTTGTTATCACAATACATCTTCATAGGTCCTTCAATCTCTATTCCAATATCAGTCAGCAATATTTTCAACCATAGTAACTCTGACACTACCATAGCAACGACTCTATATTTTTCCTCTGCACTAGATCGAGAACATACATCCTGTCTCTTGCTCATCCATACGACAAGGTTTCCTCCCAAGTAGACACAGTACCCTATAGTAGACCGTCTGGTATCAGCACAACCTGCCCAATCTACATCGGAATACCTGTCGATCTCTACAGTCTCTTGTTTCACATACAAGAGTCCCTTGCCAGGATTTCTCTTCATGTAATATAATATTCTGTCCACAACCTTCAGATGTGCATCAGTAGGTGCATGCATGAATTGACTCAATACATTCGCTACAAAAGTGATATTTAGTCTCGTGAGGGTAATGTAAATCAACTTCCCAACCAGACGTTGATATCTTCCCTTAGCTTTTTCACAGAGCAGCTCTCCATCTCTAAGACTCAACTTGTGTCCAGTGTCAAGTGGGGTAGAAGCAGGTCTACACCCTAATTTACCCGTCTCTTCCAACAGATCTAATGTGGCCTTCGACATCTTGTGTCCAGTGTCAAGTGGGGTAGAAGCAGGTCTACACCCTAATTTACCCGTCTCTTCCAACAGATCTAATGTGGCCATCGACATGATCCAGCAGCTTCATTTCCCACGACAGTCCTTTTCACTTCCCGGTTAACATACTTCGGAGGTGCTGGAGTAGTCCCATCTACATGGCCATAGAGTCTATGACTCTTAATAAATGGAACAATTTGACGTTTCCAGGTCAAATAGTTACTGTGATTTAGTTTTTGAGAAATAAGTTGGGAGAGAAAACTAGAAGAAAGAAGGAAGGAGCCGGCTGATCCATGATGATAAAGAGATATGAGATTAGGGCAGACGACAGAAATTAGGGCAAATCGATTAGAGAAATCGATTTGGGAAAAACACGCAAGATTAGGGCACAAATCTGAATCTGAAAGGAGGGATATTCACGCCAAAGAAAGAGTGTTTAGGGCGTCAAACTGAAAACACGCCAAAATTGAGATCACTCACCGGAGGACGATGCAACCTGGCTCTGATACCATGTAAGAATCTTGATATGAACACGTCTCTCTGTCTGCAAATCTGATATATTGTGAATAGAGAAGAAAGAGCAAAGAGAAGACGATGAAGGAGATGAGAAACAGTCGGCCAAAGACACAGCCGCTGCGATTAGAACTTTCATTAATAAAAATCACCCTAATTAGAGTACAACAGATTTGTACATCAAATAATGAAATATTACAAGAAAGCCACCGCTTAAGTGACTTTAGACGTGTAGAAATAAGGTGAATGGATCGGGTCTAAATAGACCCGATCCCCATACGCTAACACCAGCGACGGACCAAGGGCAGGTGGGGGGGGGGGGCAGCGACAGCAACATCCTCAAGCGACGCTGCAGAAAAGACACCGGTGGCGGCGGTGACAGCAACAACAGCGGTTGAGGAAGAAATCTTCACGATCACCAAAAAAGTCCCAAACTCGTAGGCTTTGATACCATGTAGAAACACGAACACTGAGAAAAAGAATACGAGGAACAAGATGTAACGTGGAAAAACCCTCAACAAGAGGGAAAAAACCACAAATGAGGAGGAGCTGGTGCCCACTAGCCGCCAGACTCTCTCTCTCTTAAGATTTCATTCACACACTCGAAAATTAGGGTTACAACTTTAAGTAGGCCCAATAAGGGCTACAAGATGGATCAGGTATGGATCCAGATCCGATCCCGAGACCCATCTAACATACTTCAACACTTACCATGTTTTCTTACCCATTGCTTGCATGTGCCTACTGACAACATGCAGGGGTTGTACTCAAAATCCCAAGAATGCCAATTATAAAAGCTTGAACAGACATGAGATGATATTCTAAAACAAAGATCGATGCCCACAGTTAACATTTTCATATTTTTATTATTTTTTTAGGATTTAAATAATTTATATGAAAAAATGACTTTTAATATTAGAGGATAAGAAAGTCCACCTTTGGTTAAAACATTAGAGAAGATAATTTCCCTCACATCTTAAAACAAGAAAAAAATTGAATTTGTAAGTTGTAACCCCAGCCCCTTAAAAAATCATGGACACCTAGCAATGCATTTTAGCATGAATCAGTGAGATGTTCATATTGGCTTCTCAGTTGCAGATGAAAGGCCTACTTTTCTACCTCCAACTATGGAGTGTTTGTCATCGATCTCTTTTGTCATGCCAACATCTACTATAAGTGATTGCTAATACATAAAGAGAAGACACAAGAATGCAATAGATGTCATGCCTATAACAGACAAGACATGCTTTAGTTCTCATTAAAATATACACAAACTTTTGTAAAAAAAATTCAAAGGACAAGAAACTCTTACTTAACAAATAAATGCAACTGTTAGTACATAAGGGCATGTTCATCAAGATAACATAAAAATCCAGATTTAGACTGAACCAAATGGATCCAAAAAATATCTGCCTTAACAACCTCCCTGAAGACGTACATGTTCTTCAACCATAGACAACTTGCCCTTACTTCCCTTTATAAACAAGTCAGCCACTTGATTCTCAACCTATGTCACACGGATACGTATGAAAGGCCCAATACTTGTGTTACCATATGGGTATGGTGTATAGGTATGTGGGTATCGTGGGATAAAGGCATAAATCTGTATTTAAAAAAAAAAAATTATATCTTCAAACTCAAATTTTGCTTTGGTTTTGATTTTTCCCTTCAATCTAGATTCTGTTCCCCCTTTTTTGATATAATTTTGATTTTTTGTGAAGTATTATACATATAATGTGTGTGTGTGCGTGTGTGTCAATAATTTTAATTTTTCATAATTGGCAATGCCCGCAGCCCCATCACCATATCCATACCACACCCATGTTACATTATTGTCAATGAACATACTACCAAGGCCGACACAACTCTATCTTCATCCTTCTATTTGATAAGATGTTGATCTATCTCAATCTGTTACGTGTGGCTATGATGGATAGAATTAAAAGCAGTATTGTAGCACTTTGATTGTCATCCAACAAGAGCAACTTTAAGATAAATTCTCCTAATCCATCGTGAAGATGCCTAACCCATGTAGCTTGAGCAATAGCAGCAGCCATAAATCTGTGTTTTGCTTCAGTACTTTGATATTTTGCAACAATGTTTCCATTCAATTACTACAGACTGTCAAGTCATCTCCAAGAAACACATGGCGGCCTGAAACTGATTTTCTATCACCTAGATCTCGTATCATCAACATTTGCATAATTGATAATCTCATGAACCTCTCTATTTGACCAAATTCTTTGGTAGAGAAGGCCATCTCTGATTTCAAATATCTCAAACTTCTCTTCACTGCACCTAGGTTTGTACATTAATTATTGTTGAATTAGAAGAGTTTATGTTTCTAGGTGGTTCTTTGCAATATTTAATAGTTAGGAGGTCTCTTTAAACATTCTTCTATTTTCTGTTGATGTACTTTGTAAATCTCTCTTCAACCCTAATCTCTTTATTATGGAGATTAGGGTTAGTGAATGAAGTAATGTTTCTCTCTCTAAGGCTGCCGGCTGTAACATGGTATCAAAGCCGGCGATCTCCACCCTTCTCCGCCGGCGGCTGTCGTGATTTTCCGGCGACCCCTTTTCCTCTTCCTCTCCCATCTCTTCCCACTTCTTCTCTTCCTCTATCCTTCCTTTCTCTCTTCTCTCTGTTGATCGAAAGATAGTGAAGCAGCATGAAAGGGGAACCTAATCACATGTGAGAGGGATGTGTGATTAGGTCCCCAATGTGGATGTAGTGGAGCGTAAGCAACTTGTGGGAGTTGTAGTGGAAAGTTGTTATTCAGATCTAGGCTTGTGGAAAAGTGGCTGCAAGTGGAGTAGCTGCACGTTGATTCTTGTTCAGATCTGGGCTCGTGGAAGATTAAATGCACGTGGACCATATTCTTGTTCAGATTTGGGCTAGTGGAAGATTAAATGCACGTGAACCATATTCTTATCATATTTTTGATGACTGTGGAAAAGTGGCTGCAAGTGGAGTAGCTCCACATTGATTCTTGTTCAGATCTGGGCTCGTGGAAGAGTAAATGCACGTGGACCATATTCTTATCATATTTTTTATGACTGTGGAAAACTGGCTACAAGTGGAGTAGCTGCACGTTGGGTATATTTTTTTTTTCAGATTGAATGTCTGTTTTATAATCTGGTGGACTGATTTGGAACAACAAAGTTTTTTTTTTATATGCATATGTGGATACGTCGAAGCCTGGTGGATTGTTTTGAACAACAAGTTCATATATTCTTGTTCAGTTACTGATTGTTGTGATTGGTGGACTGATTTACTGAGCAGCAAGTTCACAGATTTTTTTTTAAGGACTGCTTTTGGTGCGAGAAACTATATATATATATATATATATATATATATATATATATATATATATATCTGCTGCCTAAGTTTTCTCAAGTTGATTGTTGCACGCTATACTCTTGATTGTATCATTGTGCAACCAAATTAAGATCACATTGTCAAGTCGTGCACTATGGCCGCTAAAGGCAAGACAGAGACGTAGTATGAGCATAAGAACACAAGCAATCTCTTTTCGTATGGCTCTATTGTAAAGTTAGATACTCCTAAGTTGGAAGACAAATGTTGGGATAAGCTTCGTCATCCTTCCGCTATACCCCTAGGAAAAGGTGTTGCATCTAAGCAGGGCAAGAATTCATTACAGTCTCCTACTGGATCTATCCAGGTAGCTTCATCAGTAGTAGATGAGTCTTTATCTTATTCCAATCCTGAGACTGTGATTGTGAATATCAACAAGTCAGAGTATGAGGAGTTCTTAGCACACAAATCTACTCAACTATCAGCCTCTACAGTTATGATAGACAGTGTTACGTCCGTTGATACTGCTCCACATGATACAAGTACTACTTGGATTATTGATTCAGGTGCATCGAGACACTTTTGTAGTAGACCTTCTATGTTTATCGTGCTACACTCATTACCTCAGACACGTCATGTGAGACTTGCAGGTAGATGGTCTCCTATTATGGGTTATGGAGATATTAAGATTTCTCATTCTATGACAATTCCTAATGTGTTATATGCTCCTAAGTTTCCCACTAATCTTTTAGCAGTTGGACAATTGATTAATGATTTACATTGTCGTGTTACATTTGACTCTTGTGTATGTTCATTTCAGGACTTGCAAACTGGGAAGACGATTGGTGGAGGCTATGAGAAAATGGGCATCTACTTTCTGTCTAATTCTCTGGGTATTGCAGCCGTCTCGACTTCTTCTTTGTCCTCCTCCTTCCAAAAGCATCTCAGACTTGGTCATCCATCTGTCTCCAAGCTCTGTCACCTACTTCCTCATCTATCAGTTCCAGAGTCGTTCCAGTGTGAGGCCTGTCAACTTGGCAAGCACACCCGTAGCAGTTATTCATCGAGTCTTAGTTCGTCTAGTTGTGGACTATTTGATCTTCTTCATGTAGATGTGTGGAGTCTTAGTAGAGTTGCTAGTAGGTCTAGATTTCGTTATTTCCTTGTCATTGTTGATGATTATTCTCGAGTCACTTGGGTTTTTCTTTTGAAAGAAAGGTATGAAGTCATATGTACTCTCAAGAACCTTATTAATGAAATAAAGACCTAGTTTGGTATTCTTGTTAAAAGCATTCGCACTGATAACACTCTTGAGTTCAAGACATCTACCGTAATGAAATTCTACTCTGATAATGACATTTCTCCTCAGTTTTTTTGTCCCCATACCTCCCAACAAAATGGAGTAGCTGAGCGGAAACATCGCCAACTTTTAAATGTGGCACGTTCCCAATGTATCATACTATCTACCTGCATTTTTTTTGGGAGATGTCATCCTCACTGCCTGTTACTTGACCAAACCGTTTACCCTCATCCTCCATTGACAACAAGGTTCCCATTAAACTTGTGTACCCACAACGATCATTGTTTCCAATAGCTCCCAAAGTATTTGGTTGCACATGCTTCGTTCACATACTTGGACCCACACGTGATAAACTGGGTGCCCAAGCCATTAAGTGTCTTTATTGGCTACTCCAGAAATCATAAAGGTCACAAATGCTTTGACCCCTTGACTCAAAAGGAGTATATCAGTGCGGATGTGACATTCTTTGAGTCTCAGCCTTGTTATAGTTCCTCACCTACCTCTACTGAGATGCCACTATCATCTGAACCACTACCTATTCCTCCTATTCCTTTGGAGTCATTCCCTTACGAGTCTCCTTCTAGGGATTCTCCCGTTGTAGTCTACACACGTCAACAGGACCCTTCTCATGATCCTTCCCCAACCGCTTCTCAAGAGGTAAGTACATCTGAAGTGAGTATACCTAGTCCATTTGATCCCTGTCAGGACTTACCTATTGCTCTTCGCAAAGGCAAGCGACAATGTACTCTGCATCCTATATCTCATTTTGTTTCTACTGACGGTGTTGGTAAAAGTATGCAACAGTTTATTCAAGCTTTGGCGGCCCATGCAGTTCCTACTTGTCACCAACAGGCCCTATTAGATACCCAATGGAGACATGCTATGCAAGATGAGATGGATGCATTACTTCAGCGAGGCACTTGGGAACTTGTTGATCCTCCTCCTGATTGTGACATTGTTGGCTCCAAGTGAGTATTCACAGTGAAATATAATTCTAATGGTTCTATGGAAAGATACAAAGCTCGGTTGGTTGCTAAGGGCTACACACAGACTTATAGGGTTGATTTCTTCGAGACTTTCTCTCCTGTTGCTCGGTTAGGGACCGTTCGTCTTATCATCTTTGTGGTTGTACACCATGACTGGCACATGTATCAGCTTGATGTCAAAAATGCTCTTTTGTACGGTGATCTCGATGAGACTGTCTATATGCAACAACCACCAGAGTTTGAACGACGGGGGGAGTGTGGAAAAGTGTGCAAACTGAAGAAAGCCATCTATGGGCTCAAGCAGAGTCCTCGTGCGTGGTTTCACAAGTTCTTTGAGGTAGTCTCAAAGTGTGGCTTTGCGAGATCTCCTCTTGATCATTCTCTGTTTATCAAGAAGAATTTCAGGGGTAAGACCGTTCTAGTGGTTTATGTTGATGATATTATCCTGACAGGTGACTCCGATCAAGAAATTTCTGATACAAAATTGTTCCTTCAAAAACACTTTATGACGAATGTTCTTGGTCAACTACGATATTTCTTGGGAATAGAGGTGGCTCGCAACAGGGAAGGTGTAGTTCTGTCTCAACGAAAGTATGTTCTTGACTTATTGCAGGACACCGGGATGCTAGGAGCTAAACTAGCCAATTTACCTATGAATCCACGCATACATCTTCATGATGACCAATCAAAATTAGTGGATTCTCGATCATACAGGTATCTTATTAGAAAGCTCCTCTATGTTACTGTGACCAGACCACACATTAGCTTTGCAGTGGGGAAACTAAGTCAATTTATGGAAAGACCCAAGAAAGTTCATCGGGATGTTGCTTTAATGGTGGTCAAATATCTGTAATCATCTCTTGGCAAAGGACTTTTGTTCACAAAAGGTAAGACCCTGGAAGTGGATGCCTATAGTGATGCTGACTATGCTGGCTCAGTCGAAGACAGGAAATCTACCACAGGATTCTGTGTATTTGTGGGAGGCAACCTTATATCTTGGAGAAGCAAAAAGCAAGGTGTGCTATCAAGATCTAGTGCAAAATCTGAATACAGAGTTATGGCTCAAACTACTATTGAAATGACTTGGGCTAAATCCATGCTATCTACTCTAAGTGTATCGATTCCGCTTCCCATGAAGATGTATTGTGACAATCGAGCAACCACATACATTGCGAACAATCCAGTTTTCCATGAGAGAACTAAACATATTGAAGTGGACTGCCATTACATTCGGGATCTTGTTCAAGGAGGAGCCATAACCACCATTCATGTATCATCAGAAGATCAAGCTGCAAATGTCTTCACTAAAGCTCTTCCTATTGGTGATTATTCTAGATGTTGTGACAAGTTGAGCATGATTAATATGTATGCTCCAGCTTGAGGGGGAGTGTTGAATTAGAAGAGTTTATGTTTCTAAGTGGTTCTTTGCAATATTTAATAGTTAGGAGGTCTCTTTAAATATTCTTCTATTTTCTGTTGATGTACTTTGTAAATCTCTCTTCAACCCTGATCTCTTTATTATGGAGATTAGGGTTAGTGAATCAAGTAACGTTTCTCTTTCTAAGGCTGCCGGCTGTAACAATTATGACATGTGATAATAGAATAAAGAAAGTCTATGTTAGTAAAGGTGAAACATTGAAGCATATCATCATACAATTCTCTGCATTGAAAGCTCAGTTTTTGAATCAAGATTACTTGGATTGCTCAAAGCTTGGAGTTTTCATCCTTGCATCATTCAACCTGTTAGAATCTATTGTAATAGGGAACCAGGTCCATATCTGGACCCGGTCCTATGGGCATGGGTACCGAGGCTGGCTCGGTACCCTAGGCAGCACTATTTATCTCTCCCTCTTACATATTCTTCACTTATGTGTAAATTGTTGAGTTAAGTGAATAATATTCTCTCTCTTAGGGTTGCGGTTGTGCACCAAGGTTAGAGTGTCTCCGTGGTTTTTCACCTCTTCAAAAGGTTTTCCACGTACAACGTGTGTTCTTCTCTGCTTCCTTTCGTGTGTTACACGTTTCTACATGGTATCAGAGCCACTGCGTGTGAGATTGTTGGTGTGCTTACACGTTTCTACATGGTATCAGAGCCACTGCGTGTGAGATTGTTGGTGTGCTTGTAGTGTTTCCGCCGCCGCCGCCGTCGCTCTCTTCAGCGTCGTCGCCGCCATCGCTCCCTCAAGCGCCACCGCCGCCATCGCTCTCTTCAGCGTCGCCGCCGCCGTCGCCCTCCAGCGCAGCCGCCTCAGCACCGTTGCCGTCTGCTTCCACGCCACGTGACGGTATCTCCGTCGCCGCCGCCTGTGACTTTGTTTTCGCCGCCGCCGATTTCTGGTTATCGTTGGGTACCTTTTGCCCTTTGGTGATCGCGATGGCAGAAGAGATGTCGCCCAAGATTGATGTAGCCTTTGTGTATGCCAGAGTGGAATCCGAGGAACAAAGACGACAAGTGATGCATATTGACTCCAGTCATGGGAGTGCCCCCTCGGCCTTTGTTAGTCGTTCTTCTGTGACTGGTTAGCGCCCTGTTAGGCGGTGTAGTCATTGTCACAAGTCAGGACATTCTGTTGACTTTTGTTGGGATCTTCACCCTAAGAAGAGACTTGTTCATGGTCGTCCTCCGTCTAGTCAGCGAGGTTCTCTTGTGCAGGATTCAAATCAGAGTGGCTCTTCAAGTGGTGAAAAATCGAGGCTTTCCCCGGATCAAATCAAGGAACTGCAAGCTTATATCAGTCGTCTTTCCACTACGCCAGAGGACACATCTACGTCTGATGGAACTAAGTTAGCCCAGGCTCTTGTTGCTACAAGTGATCAAGGTAATTCCTCTCTCGGTGATTGGATTGTTGACAGTGGGGCTACTCATCATATGACAGGCTATGTCACCGCAGTACGGGTGTTGGTACGTGTACGGGAAAATGGGTACTGGTACGGCGTTTTTGAAATTCATGGTACGGGTATGGTTTAAATTTTATGCAATAAAGTTAATTTTTTAATTAAAAAAATTATAAATTTTTGAAGAAACAACAAAACACCATCTCATAAAAACAACCATTTCATAAAAACTTTAAAATAACTTTAAAATTTTGACATAAGAGTGAGGAGATCTCGGTTTATTTTGACATTTGAGTGAGAAGGGCACTTTTTTAGTCCTGTATTGATAAATGTTGAAACAACAAAGCAACATAAAGAGTTTTTTTAACCATTTTGTTACATGTGAGATGGTGGTGGGAAACCTCGACGGGTGTGAAGCTCAGTTTAAAAAAGATCTTTTTCGGATAAGCTTAGTTTGGATCTGGTTTCGATCCGAAACCAGATCCAAACGTACCGCTACGTACCGTGGTACCGGTACACAAGGCAAAACCGCATACTGCGGTGACATAGATGACAGGGGACCCTAAGATATTTCAAGAATACAAGTTGACTTCTGGGCAGCAGCGTGTGTCTATGGCTGATGGTTCCTCTATCTCTGTGGCTGGAAAATAGAGTTTATCATTACTGAACAAATATTGTCTTCATAATGCCCTGAAAGTTCCCAATATTCCTGTAAATTTGTTATCTGTCAGCAGTATTACCAAAGAGCTAAACTGTAATCTAATATTCTCTGCTGATCGTTTTTTCCTGCAGGACTTGAGGACGGGGCAGAAGATTGGGATTGGTTCGGCTATTGATGGTCTCTACAGAATGCCCATACAGGTTGCTTCTGCTTTGATTTCAGTCACTAGTGGACAGTTGTCTGGCGTGGAGGACAGATCCGTCATTATGCACTGGCACGAGCGACTTGGTCATCTTCCATTTCAGTTGATTAAAAAGTTGTTTCCTAGGATGTTTCATTCTGTTTCTTTGGACTCCTTCGCCTGTGAAGTGTGTCAGTTGTCTAAGCATGTTAGGGCCTTGTACCCTATTTCGTTCAATAAAACCAACCATCCATTTGCTTTGGTTCACTCTGATGTTTGGGGTCCTTCGGGAGTACCCAGGTTTTAATTATTTCATGACTCTTATTGATGACTACTCTCGGTGTACGTTCGTGTATTTGTTGAAAGAACGTAGTGAAGTTCCCGACATTGTCAAAAACTTTGTTGCATTTGTTGAAACTCAATTCCAGACCTCTGTTCAGGCCTTCCGTACTGACAATGCTCGAGAGTGGAGAGTATGTCTCCCAATCCCTTGATGACTTGCGAAGCAAGGGTATTATTCATGAAACGTCCTGTAGCTATACCCCTCCCCAAAATGGCGTGGCTGAAAGGAAGAATCATCATTTGTTAAATGTCACCCGGGCCATTATGTTTCAACGTCATGTCCCTAAGCGGTACTGGGGTGATGCACTTCTCACTAGTGCTCATCTTATTAACCGTATGCCTACTCGTGTGTTGAATGGTCATTCACCTTATTCTGTGTTGTGGCCTACTCAGAATCCCGAGAATTTGACCCCTCAGGTGTTTGGGTGTGTTTGTTTTGTCCATGATCATAGTCCCACTCTCAAGAAACTTGACCCTCGGTCCATCAAAGCAGTCTTTTTGGGGTATTGCTCCACCCAGAAGGGATACAAGTGTGTTGATCCTAGCACTTCCAGAGTATATGTCTCCAGTGATGTTACCTTTCATGAACATGAGGCATACTTTCCTGCGAATCCTCTTCAGGGGGAGTGTCTAGGTGACAGAGTGGAAGAGTATTCTTCGCATCAGTTGATTCAGTTCATGGATTTCTTGGATTACCCGGCTAGTTCTCCGAGTGTGGCAGACACAGTCAGTAAGGACAAAGACAGTCAGATGGAGGGGGGCCCTGTGGAAGAACAGTCCCATGATCATTTGTTTGGTCAGGTATACAACAGGAAGAAGAAGGATGTGGTGGAGGATGTTGATGTAACCAATTCCAATCTTGTGAGCTCCCCGGATGATCCAACTCCAATGAATGAAGAGCTTCCCATAGTCCTGCGCAAGGGCACCAAGTCATGTACTTCTCATCCTATTCAGAGATTTGTCTCGTATGCAAAACTCAGTAAAGACTATAAGTGCTTTATTACTTCTTTATCTATGGCTGTTATTTCCGGTCAGTGGAAGATGCCAGGGAGGATCCTAAATGGCTACAGGCCATGACAGAGGAGATGGACGCCCTGGCAAAGAACAACATGTGGGAGGTTGTTGATATTCCCAAGGAAACTCACTTAGTTGGTTCCAAGTGGGTGTTTACTGTGAAGTACAAACCTGATGGCACTGTAGAACGCTATAAAGCTTGTCTCGTCGCAAAGGGGTTTAGCCAGAAATATGGGATTGACTATCTTGAGACGTTTGCTCATGTTGCTAAACTGAAGACAGTGAGGGTCATCTTAGCTCTTGCAGTGCAAAAGAAGTGGAGCATGGACCAGCTTGATGTCAAGAATGCCTTCTTGAATGGTCACCTTGAGGAAGAAGTCTATATGAGCATGCCTCCTGGATATGCTCAGAACGAAAAGTGTTGCTATCTCAAGAAAGCCTTGTATGGTCTCAAGCAGTCCCCTAGAGCTTGGTTTGAAAGACTAAGGGTTGTAATGAAGACTAATGGATATAAACAGGGAAATGGTGATCACACCCTCTTCATCAAGCAGAGAAATGGTCTGGTGAGTCTTCTACTTGTATATGTTGATGATATGATTGTCACAGGTGATGACGAAGAAGAAAAAATGAAGATGAAAGAGAGGTTAGCTGCTGAATTCGACCTAAAATATTTGGGTAAATTAAGGTATTTTTTGGGAATTGAGATTGCTCGATCTGAGACAGGACTTGTTATGAGCCAAAGAAAATACACTTTGGATCTTCTAAAAGAGACAGATAAACTGGGATGCAGGCCCTTTCTAAATCCAATGGAATCTCGCACAAAGATAAGTATCAAAACTGGTACAATCTTGGATGAGGAAGGAAAAGGGAGGTATCAGCATCTGGTTGGTAAGCTTATTTATCTCACTCTTACTCGCCCGAATATTACTTATGCTGTGGGTGTGTTAAGTCAGTTTATGCATGCCCCTATTGATTGCCATTGGAAAAGTGTAGAAAGAGTGTTGGGATACTTAAAGATTGACCCAAGGAAAGGATTGCTCTATACTCGACAAGATCAACTTAGCATTGAAGGATACTTTGACGTAGACTGGGCAGGATGCACGGATACTAGAAGGTCTACCACATGATACTGCATCTTTCTTGGAGGTAACCTGGTGGTATGGAGGAGTAAAAGAGAAGAAGTTTGTTCCGTCCAGTGCTGAGGCTGAATACAGGGCTGTTGCTATGGGGGTTACAGAAATGTTATGGCTCAAAATTCTTCTAGCAGATATTGGGGTTAAAATGGAAGAAAAGATGAGGATGTATTGTGACAACAAGTCTGCCATTAACCTGGCAAATAATCCTGTCCTGCATTGCAGAACCAAACATGTGGAGATTGATCGCCACTTCATACGGGAATGCATAGATTCAAAAGAGTTGATCCTACCTTATATGAAGTCTGAAGATCAAGTTGCAGATGTCTTAACTAAATCTTTATGTACATCTCAATTTGAGAAAAATGTTAGCAAGCTTGACATGTTTGACATGCATGCCAAGCTTGAGGGGGAGTGTTAGAATCTACTGTAATAGGGAACCGGGTCCATATCTGGACCCGGTCCTATGGGCATGGGTACCGAGGCTGGCTCGGTACCCTAGGCGACACTCTTTATCTCTCCCTCTTATATATTCTTCACTTATGTGTAAATTGTTGAGTTAAGTGAATAATATTCTCTCTCCTAGGTTAGAGCGTCTCCGTGGTTTTTCACCTCTTCAAGAGGTTTTCCACGTACATCGTGTGTTCTTCTCTGCTTCCTTTCGTGTGTTACACGTTTCTACACAACCCAATGGTGCATTTATGTTGAGTGAGACTTAAGAATTCATCTTTTTTATCAACTTCCATCCCCATAAAGTACCTCAAGCGGGGGCCGTACGTCACATGGGTAGATGTAGGGGCATGGATTCAGGTATGGCAAAGCGGACGACGGCTTAGAAAATTTGGGTGAGGGGGGTACGATAGAGTGTACATGTGAATATATATATATATATATATATATATATATATATATATATATATATATATATATATATATATATATATATATATATATATATATATATATATATATATATATATATATATATATATATATATATATATATATATATATATATATATATATATATATATATATAATCCACAAGAATTCTCAATTATTGAAGAAAAATGAGAGGACAATATAGAACCTTGGTGGAAGGGAAAAATCAAAACTAAAGAAAAAATCAAGTATGAGAAAATAAATTTTTAGGTTTTAAAATACAGCCACACCCACGTACCCGTGTCGCTGTGCCTCCATATCGACAAAGGTACTTGGGCATATCACATGTACCTGTGTCACTTATTGATCCAAGATACCTTATTTTGAGGATTTGACTTAAAAAGTATTTCACTGTCCTAATATGTTAGCATGAAACTACTCCTTGTTTTTGAAATACAACATGAACTCAAAATTTTAATTCAAAATTTAGCAGATCTTACACTAAGAGCGTATCTGACGCCATATCACTGGCAACCCTCCCGCTGTGAATTCCCTCTGAGAATGACAGACGACCCTCTTTTCTCTTTCTTGCCTTTGATTTTTTCTCACCAGCTTCTTGTATACTCTCTTTTTTTCTTGCTTGCTGGCAACTCATGTAGTTGGTTCAATTTCCTCTCACCACTGTCACTGGAAATTCCTCTCTCTCCCTCTCACTCGCACACAGGCACACTGGTGACTGACTGGTACTCTGTTTTCTTGCATGGCGGCAAGTGCAACTCATATAGCTCAGTTCCTCTTGTCCCTCCCACTGGCAATGATAGTCATCATTTTTTACTCTTTTAATACTTCTATCAATTCCATTATCTCTCACTTTCTCTTCGTCTCTAGTTCTCTCAATTATTGTCGATTTATTTGGGACTTTGATATGTTTCCTTGGTTTTCCATTAGTTTATGTTTCCATGACTCATGACATAGAATGTAAGGGATATCCTGGACATACTGGTCCAGCTCCACAACCACTTTCCCGGAGCAACATGAAATAATGCAACAAGCTGATTATGGCAAGAGAACATGAAGTGCATTTTTGGCACAAATGGCCATGTGACTTGAAAGATGAAATAGAAACCCCTCTATAATGTTCATATAATTTGCCTTGTGTTGCGTGAAGGTGAATTGCATTACCAATGACTCAATGGCGTTAAGAGTTTCTTCCAGTTCATAGCAACTCTCTTCATGTTGCCGAGAGAAAATGTTGTCCAAATATCTGCACAACCATAATCCTGTAACAGTCATAGACTTTCACCTTTATGAAGTTACATCAACACGTAACATAGTGAAAAATGGGAGGATAAGATAATAACCTATCAAAGTCCAGAACTTTAAGCACTTCATTTGATTTACGCAAAGCAGCCAGTGCCAACTAAAAAGAGGGGGGAAAATTAATAATCCATTCAACAGCAAACAAGAAGGAAAATGCCAAAATGCACATAGCCATTAAGCCATCACATTTCAAGGAAAATCATCTTCATGGTAAACTGGAAGGTGACAAATAATAGAAAAAAACATGAGAAAGAGGTGGTAGGGAGTGGGAGGTGTTCTCCTGGTTTCATATGTTTGAGACTAATCGCCTTGCAAAAAATTACTTTTCCAGTCAAAGAGGGCAAAAATACACAATAAGCATCCTAATTTGGGTTAGATTGGTCATCAGCATCACTCTACCTCTTCGTTTGATTGGTTTAATATTTCAAGCTCTACAAAAAATCAATCATTAAAAATTGTATGCAAATAAGTATATATTTACCCCATCTCTCTCTCTCTCTCTCTCTCTCTCTCTCTCTCTCATGTAAGGAGTACGCTGCTTGTGGAGCGTCTGATCTTTTAGATTGGAATGTCCACTTAAAAAAGAAAAAAAAGTTCCCTGATGCCCTACGGATCTGCGGTTTGTAGGGGGAGGTTGTCACCTCCACGATGTTGGCACGCCTGGCAAAGCATCGTCACTGGGCATCCCAAAACCGCTGGCAACTCCTCGTCGGCTATGACACCTAAGTGCGGTTGCGGGTGCAGGTGTGGGTGCGGGATGTGGCAAATCCCAAAAAAATTTCAATGCGGGTGTATATATAATACTTTTTAAGATCTAATCAATAAATATAATCATAAAAATAAGTGACACAACTTATAGGTATTGTTACGAGAGAGAGAGAGAGAGAGAGGCGGAAAAGATGTCTTGCATTACGTGACCCTAATCTCTATTAAGAGATTAGGGTTAGGGAAAATTACAAGATAAGTCCACTAGATATAACAAAACATTTAAAGAGATCCTCCCCGACTTATTAATATTTCAGAAAACCCCCTTTTGTATATTTAACACTCCCCCTCAAGCTGGAGCATATATATCAATCATGCTCAGCTTGTTACAACATCTCAGGAAATCGCCTATGGGAAGAGCTTGAGTGAGAATATCTACTGCCTGATCTTCTGAGGAGACATGAGTAGTGCTAACAATTCCTCCTTGAACTAGGTCTCGAATATAGTGGCAATCCACTTCAATGTGTTTAGTCCTCTCATGAAATACAGGATTGTTAGCGATATATGTAGCTGCCTTGTTGTCACAATACATCTTCATTGGGAGATTCACTGAAACACCCAACTCTACAAGTAGTGATCTGACCCACGACATTTCAGCCGTGGTTTGAGCCATAGCCCTATATTCCGACTCAGCACTAGAACGAGCCACAACATTCTGCTTCTTGCTCCTCCAGGAAATAAGATTACCACCCACAAAGACACAAAAACCGGTAGTAGACTTCCTGTCATCGACAGATCCAGCATAATCAGCATCACTATACGCCTCGATGTCAACACAATCTCCCTTTTTGAACCATAGCCCCTTTCCTGGGGCTGATTTAAAGTATCTTACAATCATTAGAGCTGCATCCCAGTGAACTTTTCGAGGTTTTTCCATAAATTGGCTCAACTTATTCACAACAAAGCTAATGTCGGGACGAGTGACAATCAAATATAACAGTTTCCCTATCAGAGATCAGTAAGATCTAGAGTCAAACGGCTCTGAGTCATCATCATGTATATGTATGCGAGGATTCATGGGAAGTGTGGCAGGTTTAGCTCCCAATAGTCCCGTTTCCTGTAGAAGATCAAGAACATATTTCCTTTGAGACACTACAACTCCTTTATTACTACGAGCCACCTCAAAACCAAGAAAATAACGAAGTTGTCCAAGGTCTTTCGTAACAAAGTGTTGCTGTAAAAATTCCTTTGTTTGAGCAATCTCTTGATCATTTTCTCTTGTAAGAACAATATCATCCACATAGACAATCAATATCACAAGTCCTGCTGAGCCTCGCTTGATAAACAATGAGTGATCAAGTTGGGATCAGCGAAATCCACACTTAGATAACACTTCGGTAAGCTTTTGGAACCATACATGGGGACTCTGTTTGAGTCCATAAATAGCCTTCTTTAACTTACATACCTTGGAACACTCCCATTGTCGCTCAAAACCAGGTGGTTGCTGCATATAGACGATTTTAGAGAGGTCTCCATACAGAAAGACATTTTTTACATCCAACTGAAAAAGAGGCCACTCTTGTTGGACAGCAAGAGATATAATCAGTTGAATAGTGCCCAACCGGGCCACAAGCGAAAAAGTCTCAAAGAAGTCAACACCATAAGTCTGAGTATACCCTTTTGCGACAAGACGGGCCTTGAACCTTTCAACTGACCCATCAGAATGATACTTGATGGTGAATACCCATCGTGATCCAACCACATCACAGTGTGTTGGGGAGTCAACCAAATCCCAAGTCTCCCGAGAAAGAAGAGCATCCATTTCCTCCTGCATAGCTTGTCGCCAACGTGGATCTAACAGGGCATGATGGTGCGAGGACGGGATAACATGACTGGATAGAGCTTGATCAAACTGTACTAAACGTGTACTCATATGAGCAGTAGAGACAAAATTAGATATAGGATGTAAGGTGCACTGTTGTTTGCCCTTGCGAATAGCAATAGGGAGATCTGCTGCAGAATAGTCATCACTTAAACCTGAGTCAGTCTTATCAGTAGAGCTTACCTCTTGAGACGATGCTGGTGGACGGTTGAGAGAGGGACCTAGACGACGAGTGTAAACCAACGGAGGCTCAAGAAAACATTCATGTGACCTACGTTGAGATGATGGAAATGACTCAAGTGACACTGGTGGAATAGGAAGAGGTATAGGTGCATGCATCTCAGACGAAGAGGGACTTGACGAAGGGAAATAAGGACGAGACTCAAAGAAGGTAACATCCGCACTGATAATGTCTTTCCTGGTCAAGGGATCAAAGCATTTGTATCCCTTTTGATTGGCTGAATAGCCAATAAAGATACATTTGATGGCTTGGGCAGCAAGTTTGTTTTTGTTCGGGCCTAGGATATGTGCAAAGCAAGTGCATCCAAAAACTTTGGGAGGTAAATGAAATAATGAACGCCTTGGATATAGAATTTGAATTGGAATACGGTCTTGAATGGAGGAAGAGGGTAATCTATTAATGAGGTAACACGCAGTAAGAATAGCATCACCCCAAAAATAGGCAGGCATGTGAGAATGTAACATGAGGGTATGAGCTACGTTTAAGAGTTGCCGATGTTTGCGTTCGGCTACACCATTCTGTTGGGATGTATGTGGACAAGTATATTGAGGTCGAATTCCATGGTCGGCATAAAACTGAAGTAGAATGGAAGACTTGAATTCAAGAGCATTATCAGTGCGAATATTTTTGACAATGAGTCCAAACTGAGTTTTTATTTCCTTGATAAATTTTTGAAGAATACATATGATTTCAGATCTTTCCCTTAACAAGAAAACCCAACTGACTCTAGTAAAATCATCAACTAGAACAAGATAATATCGAAAACATGATCGAAAAAGAACCCGACTAGGACCCCATACATCCACATGAATGAGATCAAAAGGACTCTGACTCGACGGACTTTGACTCGAAGGAAAGCTGCTCCATGTATGCTTGCCCAACTGGCAGACATCACATAAGGACTCTGATGCAGGAATATCTGGAAACATGCGACAAAGTTTTGGTACTGAAGGATGACCCAATCTGAGATGCCATTGGAAGGGAGAAGGCTTGGAAGGGACTGAAGATGCAGCAACATCAACTGGGATCAACAAAAAATAAAGGCCCTCACGCTCATGGCCGCCACCAATCATCTTCCCAGTTGGTAAGTCCTGAAAAGAACAAGAATCAGATTAAAAAATGACTCTACATTGTAAGTCGATAGCTAGCTGCTTCACAGATAACAAATTAACAGGAAACTGAGGAGCATATAGCACATGTGTAATAGTGCCTAAATGTGGAAGGTAAATATCACCACTACCCAAAACAGGGGACAACTTGCCATCAGCCAGCTTAACATGCTATGGTGTAGAAAATCTGACAAATGATGAAAAATTTTGTGGTTGATTACAACAATGTCTAGAAGCACCCAAGTCTATCATCCATGTCATACCTGGATCAACAGTAGGAGCACCAACAGAGAATGCTGAATCTACAACAGCTGCATTGGTAGATGTAGAGGCAGACCTCTGAGCAAGAACACGATCATATTCATCTTTACTTAAGTCAAGAGAATATGACATAGATCTAGAAGGATCAGTAGAAGACTCAACCATAGATATTGTTGCCTTTGAATGAGTTGCTTGGGATGAAGAAGGACCTCTGCTTGTGGTGATTCTACCTCCGCCACGTCCAGAGGAAACATTAGACCTGAGGTGAGGATGTTTGTCCCAACAACGATTCTCTAGATGACCAATTTTGCCACAATAAGAGCACTGAAATCTGCCACGTCCAGCACCACGGCCTGTACTACGTCCCCTAGTGCCTCCAAAAGAACTAGGGCCCCGTCCTCCTGATATCACGAGTGCAGAGACTGGTGTGTCATGCGTAGTCTGAGAAAGGGTGGCTGCAAAACGACTCAGCCTATTATACGTGTTTGCTAAATCTGGAAGTTCACTTCCTGTTAGAATTTGAGACTTTGCCACAGAGTATTCTGAAGATAGGCCAGATAAAAACTTCGCCACCATACTAGTCTCAACATGTGATGCATAACAATGCTGGCAAGGTGGACGAAGAGCCTTTAACCGTTCATATGCAGCAGTCAAAGTAGCAAAATATTGTGATAGGTCCTGATCCCCTTGTCGAATGTTGCATAACTCCTCTTCTAGTTGTAGAATTTTGATGACATTAGTGGCATGCGAGTATGTCTTTCTCAAGAAAGACCACATATCCTTAGCCTTGGTATAATATGCAATAGTTGGGGCTATATGAGACTCCACACTATTCATAATCCACGACATAACAATATAATTATCTTCATCCCACACAGCATATATCCCTTTTTTCTCAATAGGTTCATCCTCCTCAAGAATATATTTCTTTCTATGACCAGCCACCGACATTATGAATACCCTACACCATATTTCATAATTTGAGCCATTGAGTTTCATCGTGGTTCCATAAGAGAATGAATTCCCAGCCATCTTGTAGTCAACAAACCCTTCAGATTTACTGTTTTCAGCCATAGTTCATAAGAAGACCAGATTGACGCAAAAGGTTAAAGAAAGAGAGCTAGGAAGAATACTGTCACTTCAGATCTATTTCAGCCAATGACAAAAAAGTAATAAACTCCCAACGACTGAAGGCTGCTGCAACTTATAACAGCAGCTAGTTCTTATAAATTTTCTGTCCACGTGTCAAAGAAACCACGAAATCAAACAAAACTTGTACAAGGATCAACAGCAGTCCTCACGCAGTCTTACTTTACTGAATTTGCATGCACGATCTAGAGAAAAAATTCTGATCATATTCAAAAAACTGAATTTATAAGCAGCATATAGACTCCACAAAACATCCACAACACCTCATGCCATATAGACTCCACAAAGCATCCACAACTCCTCACGTAATCTGACAGTAGGCTACTTCATACGACAGTAGGCTGCTTCATACGACCAATATGAGGATCTGATCACGCCTTCCACATAGGCGTGATCAGGTCCTCCTTCACACGGCACGCCCAACCCCTATTCCTTCACCGTCTCCTTATTGGGTGATAAGAGGGAATAAGGAGTGGCGATGACAAGAGAGAGAGCTATAAAAGAAAGAAGGAACTCACTGCTGTTCGCCGGAAAGATCGTCGCCGGAAAGGTCGTCGCCGGAGAAGGTGGTCACCGGAGAAGGTCACCGGAAGGCGCACTCTGCCGTCGACTCCAACACGGGCTCTGATACCATGTTACGAGAGAGAGAGAGAGAGGCGGAAAAGATGTCTTGCATTACGTGACCCTAATCTCTATTAAGAGATTAGGGTTAGGGAAAATTACAAGATAAGTCCACTAGATATAACAAAACATTTAAAGAGATCCTCCCCGACTTATTAATATTTCAGAAAACCCCCTTTTGTATCTTTAACAGGTATAATATAACCAATCAACAAATATAATCATAAAAATATGTCAAATACTCAAAATGCAGCCATGCATCATTTTATCCTTTTCGAATCTACCTAGAAACTACATGTGCAGGCAGTGTATGCACAACTGCTAGATAATTCTTGCAGCAAGCAATGAGAGATTGATAATTGTAAAACAAAAACTAAAACCAGCATTCGGAAAAATTAAAAAGTAAAACTGTAAAACAAAAAAATTATGTGGAATTGACTAATGACTGACATATAACTAAGAAAAGCATTCCTCACAGAAAAAGCAAGGCTCAGACCGAACAGAAATAATGAAATAGATTAACAAATAACATTATAACAACTTAATGAAATAAACAAGCAAAAGAAGATAAAAAAACATAGTGAAAAACAAATAACAACAATGAAAAAGTGAAAAACTCAGAACAACATGCACAAATTGAGACAAATCAGTAGAAATAGGCCAACACATCAAAAAAATAAATAAACACTATTTTAAGCATGAAAACATTCATAAGAAACAAAAAAAAAAAAAAAGATTTGTAAAACACAAGCCCAGTTACCCAAAGTCGAAATCACTCATTTAGGTTGCCGTCACTGATTAATGCTCACCACCAAAAAATATGTTGCTCGCCGGAGGTAGGGAGGTAGTGTTGTACGTATGTACCGTATCATTTTAAATTTACGATACGATACACCACATGTACACAAACAGGTGGTGTATCGTATGTGTATCACATGTCGTACGATATAGGGCGATACACCCCGTATCGCACATACATGTCTATTTTGAAAAATATGGGGTTAAAACCACACCTTTTCAAACTAATTTTTAAAATTTGCCTCCCTCTTCATTTCTGAACATATCTAATATTTGAAGAAGGGGGAGATTGTGGCAATTTTCAAAAGGAATAATCAGTTCCACCATGAAAGCGTCAATTTGGGGGCAGATTTATGCATGGAAGATGAAAGTGAGAATGAGATGATAAAGATTATCAATGAAGCTGTTTTCATTTGTTATTTGCATAAACATTGAACAATTTTGTCTTGTGGTGTGATGTATAGCGTACGTAAAACTTGGCTTTTGATATGTTATGGATCTTATGACTTACTTATGAGTTATTATGTAGATCATATTATATATTTTGTTTCCTGATGTCTTAGTTCATGCTGTGTTGCTATATGATGTTATGACCACTTATTAATGTTTGTGAAGTAACTTCATACCTATAATAAGCCTGCCATTATGGATAACATGTTTTTTTATTAAAAAAACATAATTTTTATTTTTCTTGATTTATCTGATTTTTCTCTATTTTTTTATTTTTTAACTAAAATATAAATTTACACATATGATACATTATGATACAGCGTACCTATTGGCTTGACCAATATGGCTTACGATATGCTTTTTACAACATTGGAGGGAGGTGCTCACTACCCACACGTGAAAGGGTTAAACCCTAATTGTGTGAGCCTTTTAAAACTTCAAACGTAAGTGAAAAAAGAGGATATGATTGTCCTCCCTGCACGCTGATTGCACCTACTCGTCGTCAAAAGTGAATCCACACCCGCACCACACGCGTGCCGCGTCGACGAGCATGTGGGTGCCTAACACACACACTCAAGTGACTTAGCTCGTCGAGTGTTGCTAGTAGTGGAGTGTCGACAGCCCACATACTTTTTATTAAAAAAAAAAACACGTCGAGAGGCCCGCTTTTCAGAGTCTAAGAAGTGCTCAAGTTGTGAACTCTGTAAGAGTCATGTTCTTCCATTTCATATTATTAATACAAGAGCTTCGAGGCATTTTGAAATTCTTTGCTCTGACGTTTGGGGACCCACTCCTATTCCTTCTTTATCTGGAAGCCAATATTATGTTATTTTCATTGACTCATATCCTGCTATACTTGGATATATTTCATAAAACATAAACATGAAGTATTTCAAATATTTCGAAATTTTTATTATATGGTTATAAAAAAAATTTCCTATGATATTGTGCATCTGCAATGTGATGGTGGAGGAGAGTATGTGTCAAACGATTTTATTGCCTTTCTTCGAGTTAGTGGAATAGGACAATAGGTTTTTTGCCCATATACCCCGCAACAGAATGGAGTTGCAAAAAGGAAACATCGCCATATAGTAGAAAGTGCCATGAGTATGAGCACGTTACATGATAATAATGTAACCATAGATCGGTCTACATTATAAATTGTCTTCCTATGTCCATCGTGAACGGGAAATCTCCTTATTATATTTTGTTTGATGAACATCCATGTTGTAATGAATTGTGTGTTTCTGGGTGTGTATGTTATGTACATATTGATTCATCTTTGAGAAATAAGTTTCAGGACAAGTCGGGAAAGTGCAGGTTTGTAGGATATGCAGACGAGTATAAATGATATCAGTGTTATGATCCCACTTCAAAACGTATTAGAACCTCCAAAAATGTTGTTTTTGATTAATAGGATTTTCGCATGGACGTGTCCGTTCAAGTACAACCCAAGATAGTGGAGATGTATGATCCATGGTTCGGTGTTGATCTTTTTAATAATATGGAGTAGACATGTCAATCCACCATTCATTCATCCTAACAGTAGTGAGGGTTCGAGCAGCCATCAGACCGATGAAGAACATCCTATTGAGTGCTTTTCTGGACAAGTATATGTGAGAAAAGGCAGAGGAAAGGGGCCAACTAGTCTAAAGGTAACTATACTAAACAAGGGCGGAGATCAAACTCGTATTCGCATCCAATTCAATGATGGGTGAGTCATGATACATTTTCTCTTAATTTTCAACTATTTATGTCTCAACTCACAAAGCAGGATGAGCCACTCTCTCTCAGTCTAGCTGTCAAATCACGCAATGGATTGAAGCCATGAATGAAGAAATGGAAGCTCTTCATGAGTGTTAGACTTGGGATGTGGTACCACGACCAGAAGGAAGGAATGTTGGTTCCAAATGGGTTTATAAAATAAAATATAAACCTGATGGGAGCATTTAAAGATATAAGGCATGTCTTGTTGTTCAAGGTTTAACGCAATAATATGGCAAGGACGGTCAAACTTTCAGTCCTGTGGTTAAAATGGTACAATACATATCATCATATCTTAAGCACTTGATCGAGGATGGACACTCAATCAGATAGATGTTAAGAGTGCATTCTTGCATGGAGATTTGAAGGAAGAAGTTTATGTGGAACAACCGTAAAATATGTAGAGAAAGATCCTTCCACTTGCGTCTGCAAATTGAAAAGGTCTCTGTATGGGTTAAAGCAAGCATTTGAGAGTTTTTCTTTACAGATTCAAAGTTTTGGTTTTAGAAGATGTTCATCGGATCATTTCTCATTTGTCCACCAAAAGAAAGGTATCACAACTCTTCTCTTCATATATGTTGATGATATTGTTATAATAAGGAATTCAAATGAGTATGTGGGAGAGGTGAAACAATTCTTAGTGAAGATATTTAAGATGAAGGATTTAGGAGAATTGAGGTACTTTCTTGGAGTAGAGGTTGATAGATAAGGGGACACGTTAACAATCATGCAGCAAAAGTATACTCTTGATTTCTTAGAAAAGACGTGCATGACAAATTGTAAACCAGTTACTACTCCTAGTGTATTGCATTAGATATTAAGATCCGAAAATGGCGAGGCTTATGCCAATCCTACAAGATATTGAAGCATTGTTGGTATGTTACAGTATCTTACATTTACTAGGTCTGACATTGTTATGTTATTAATCAGATTTCTCAGTTTATGCATACTCCAAGAGAAGGTCATATGGAGGGAGTGAAGCACACTTTAAGATATCTAAAAGGCATTGTAAAAGACGGCCTTGTTTACCATAAGAATGACAATGTGGATCATGGACATGATATAATCACTTATACATATGCGGATTGGGCAGGTGATCCAGATGAGAGGAGATCAGTGAGTAGTTGTGTTTTCATAAGGTGTAATCTTGTGTCTTGGAGCAGCCGAAAACAAAAGGCTGTGGCACGATCTAGTATCAAGGCAGAATACCAGTCAGTGGTTGTAAGCACAACAGAAGCTACTTGGATGAGACATTTGTTGAATGATTTAGGGGAGAACATTGCTTGCTCAATGCTCCTATGTAACAATCAAAGCACAATTAACATTGCTTTTAATCTCATTCATCACTGCAGGCCAAGCACATTGAATTTTATTCAACAAAAGGTTAAGGAAAAGGAGATGGAGCCCTAACATGTTAGAACTGAATATCAACTGGCAGACTTATTTACTAAAAGACTACAGGACGACAAGTTTGGTTGCTAAACAACAAGTTGTACTTGTACATGATCCAAGAACATGTACAACTTGAGGGAGGGTGTTAAAAACCTGTACAAGGTTTGGGTCATGACGTCTGGATCTGAATCCAGATCCAGACGTCATATTAGGTGTTTCCTTTTTAACGTTATGTTTACTCATGAATGGCATGACTGTAATATTCTTTGTTTTTTAATAGGACTTATTAGTCCATGGTGTAAAAGATTGATTTTATAATATAATCTTAGGGTTCAACATATAGTTACTGAATACTGCTGCTGCCATCCCTATCCTTTGGCACTTCTCTTCTCCTTCTTTCTTGTTTTTCTATGCATAAGCCTTCAGTGGATGACACAGTAATCTGATATTACAAAATCTTAAAATCTCCCCCTTCACTCTGGTGCAGGTGGAGGTGTTGCCTCTGCCACCCATCACAACATCCCTTTTCTTTTTTATGAGAAGTGGGTCGTCCAAATGAATGGCACACCAGCCTAGCAGTTTACTTGGCTGGGATTTGCATGGTAAAGGACAGCGTGGTAAAGGACATTTCCCACACACACACACACACACACACATATATATATATATATATATCCACAATTGTTTTCGGGTTTAAATGGTGTGGTTTTTCTTGGGTAAAAAAACGACAAAGTTGTTTTTTGGAGAAAATTTCTAAGAAATTTTAGAATAAATAATCTTTTCAGCAAAAAAAAGAAAGGTGGCCAAGTGAAATAAAAATCTGGTGATTGCTGTATAAAACATGATAAAATGCAAACAAAAATGACAAAATGAAAAAAAGACAAAAATGTGAAAAAACGATAAATTAGTGTTTTTTCGTGTTTTTTCATTTTTGGTGTTTTCTAAAAAATGTGTTTTTTTCTCACTTTCTCAGCTGATGTGTTTTTAATATCTTAACGCATCTTTTGAAAAAAAAAAAACATGTTTTCTACGGCTATGATATAACAGACACACATGCATGCAAACGCTATTGGGTCCAGCTCTCACTCACTTAGTTGAAGGCTTGAAGCACTCTAACCTTTATTCAAAGGACAATGTCATAACATATTTCAGGTAAGACTGGGCACCTGGCTGGGGCCCATTGGGCTTTCAAGACAAGCCCAGGCCGTAAAAATGGGCTCGGGCCAGCTCAGGCCCGATTTCAATTTTCATTAATATTAAATCTATTTTTGTATATTTTTCTTTATATGTACATATAATATAAGTATTTTAATTTTTTTTTATTAATTTTGAATTGGGCCGAGCCCAGCCGGGTCATGTTGGTCAGGCTTGGGCCCAGGCTGGGCTACTTACAGGTGCAGCTGTTTCATCCTCATCACTCCTGGATATGTGTTTTTGGCTTCTTGGCTATGATGCTTCATTTCATATGATTCAAAATGAGCTTATCTTATCAGATTATTGCACCAATTCAATAGTTTCTTGTCTCAACAGCAAATGGCTCATCTCTTGAAGTTTAAATCACAGGAAATTTTGTAAAACAATGTCAAAAATTAAAAGGTTTACATATTAAAATATATATATGCATTCCAAGATTAAACGTGAATCTTCTTTTTGTATCTTTGTTATCAGATTGTGGATGTGATATCGTGTTCTCATCCAGTGACTATTAAGTTCAGTATTATCAGTCTGGTGAATTTATTGGGCCAAGGCCATAGGAAAGGAGATACATACTGCATTCCAAAGCAATATTCTGGAATCATTCTAATGTCTTTTATTTATTAGGAATGTTTTTGACCCAGGTGATACTGGCATAATAGAAAGATTTACTAACCCAAGAAATGCAGGGTAAAGGGAAGTGAGAATGCTAGAGAACCGAAAGTGAGAACTAAGAAGACCCCATGGCTAAACTAACACCTCTAAAACAAGAGGGGGAAAAGGAAACAAGAGAAATAGAAAAGAAAATCAACATATATCATGTGCTACATGCTATACAATAAATATAAACAATATATCTAGAAACAACAGAACCGAAAAGGAAATCAACTTATGTCATATGCTACATGCCTACATGTTACACACTAAATATAAACAATATAATTATGTGCATGCATAATACATATGCATCACAAACACATATATAACCATATATAGATACACATATATGCTCATGCTTATATATGGCCATACAATACATTCATATAACGTTTTTGCATGTGCCTATGTATATTGTAGCGAATAGATCATAACAGTCTGAATTTTGCAGAAAGTATGATCATTTAAGGAAATACATCAAGGTGCTTCATCCATAGCTTACAAAATATGATTCTTCCCTATAAGTAAGAATAAGGAGAAAAGACTACGATTGTCATCTTATCACATCAGATCATACAGCATGGATATTATGAAATCTGATTTACTCCAGCTCTCAAAACCCAACCTGGATTTCTCTTACCTTATTAGCAGATTTAAGAATGGCATTTGAATGGATAATTTTCACCTTTTAGCTACATTCCTATGCATGCTTACAGTTCTACTTTAGAACCTATGGCAAAACAAGAAGTAATCTCCCAACCATCATCCCAGAAGAAATGACCAGCGTAGCATCCAGAGAGTACCATCAATCTAACAGTCAGAAGCAAGGTTATTCTGGAAAGAAATAACTAATATATCCATTCAAAATACAGAAAAAAAACCTTCATCTGATTTGACATTTTATGCCAATATATTTGTTTCATAAAAGAGATACACACCTGTGCAGGTGGGAACAAGAAGGGTGCATCTGTCAGCATAACTTTGTCGACCTCCAGCCTTGCGGGATCCCTCAGATCCTATTAATCAGAGAAGAGATATTAGACAAATATTGGGAAATATAGTTACTAAACTTTCAGAATAAATAACACATGTGCATTTGCTTGCACATCTGCATCTACTTCTGCAGGTGCACACACATGCAAATGTTTGAGCTGGACATTTACCACACCTATGTCACGTCTACACCTGCAGCTGGTGCTATTGTGGTCGTCCCCATGACAAATGAAGCTGGACATCTGCCCAAGCTGGATGCAACCAAATGCACCCACACCAAGTCTCTGCACATATGAATGCACAATCGGCCCAACTTTGCTTAAAGTTATTCCCATCCATTTTTGCACCAAGGAGCCACTATTAGGGGCATTTTCAACTTTTTGTACATTAATCTGTTTCATATTGTTAAGAAGATCTCGGCCAATTCTTCTATGGTGTAGACACTACAACAGCACATAAAAGCAGGATATCTGCTCACTACAGCCCAGCAGATCATTTTCAGCCCGACAGGCCAAAGTTTTTGATGTTTTAATTTTAGACATTTGTAAGAACCCAATCTATGTACAAGTTAAGAATTTTGTTTGCTTGATGTGAAAACTTTCAAAGAGTCAGGAATGCAAACTAGTAGAACCTGCGATAGTGAAACAAATTGGAGGTTGTATCAGAAAACATCTGACTCAGCTAAAAATGGAAAACCTCTTAAACCAGAATAAACGCAGTTGCAGCCCTAACAAGGATATCTAAACGGAGGAAAGCTGCCTCATAAGCTTTGGCACCATAAAGAACTGATAATTAATGAATTATTGAAAGCTTCTTTCTTCCATTTGTACATGACATGTTGACTGGACTACTAGTTGGATATAGAAGTTAACGGCAAAAGGTTGTTGCTTACCTCCATGTCCTCGAGAAAGCCATCAATAGAACGATAGGGTGCATATACAATAAGATCAAATCCCAAACTCTGATCAGCATTAACGACCAAATGAGAACAGAGGACCACATACATCAGATTCAAAGAAGATAACCAATAAAATGTCTATGACCTTGCCTGCAAAACTATCATTTCATTGTTAAGAATAACTTGATGATCTTGCTGAATACCTTTGCCAAGTTCCTCTGCAGATACATGAAATTCTTCAACTTTGCAAGACGCATATACACAAGTCAACCTGCAAACACCCAAAAAAGAAAAACATGCAACAAAGATAACCAAAGTAGGCCAGAGAAGTTGACTGCCAATAAAGATATTTCATTATTTCAAATACCATACATGTTCATAAAAATTCAACAGTAAGTCAAGTTGCCATTTTTTTTCTTACTTTTGTGAAGCAAAATAAGAAACAAACAAAATTGGGAGTTAAGAGAAGCCAGAGAATCTAGATAACATAGAGGGACACCAAATATGCTTTCAGATGAACAAGAAATTAAATTACACAAAAAGATGCATAAGTTTCTATCATGACAAGTCCAGCCCTGGTTATGTAAAAAACAAAGAAAGGCTTCCAGAAGCAGCAGAAAGAGAAGGAAAATTCATTAGAATATGGTTGACCAAGGAGGTACAAAACTAAGAAGGATAACAAGCATATGAAAAAGAATCACACAATCAGTTGATACTACAGACAACATGAGAATATTCTATCAGTACTCCAGTGATAATAGAACAATATAGTTGATCCTTTCTTTCATCCTTTTCCAATTCTTTTTTTTTTTTTTCGAAGGAAGATCTACTACAGATGGTGCTGGAACAAATCTTTATAAATCAATCTGACATGAAATGAAAGGGTTCAAAGGATGTCTGATATATGTTGAAACCTCGTGCATCATCTGATATCCTCGATCTACAGGACTTGCAATGAAAACTGTCTTTAGACGCCTAAACAATGCAGACTTTCTAGTGTGTTTGTGGCTTTGTGCTGCCCGGCAGAAATGAGATTTGGCCAGAAAAACAGAACATGGAAAAAGTGAAAGATGTAAAGAGGAGACTTTCAAGTGCTGATTATAATTACCAATGTTTTTGTTACGATGAGAAAGAGAGCCAAAAAGAATCACTTTCACATAACCCTAATCTCACGTTAAAAGAGATTAGGGTCGGCAATATAACAATTACAGACTCAGTCCACTAAATATAAAAAAATATTCTACTCTCCAACTTTCTAATATTGCAGAAACACTCTTTAACACTCCCCCTCAAGCTAGAGCATATATATCAATCATCCACAGCTTGTTACAACCTCTCAGGAAAATCGCCTATGAGAAGAGCCTTGGTGAAAATATCAGTTGTCTGATCTTCAGAGGAGACATGAATGGTTCTAATAATTCCTTCTTGAACTAAATCCCAAACATAGTGGCAATCCACTTCAATACGTTTTGTCCTCTCATGAATGACAGGATTGTTAGCAATATAGGTTGCTGCCTTGTTGTCATAATACATTTTCATTGGAAGATTTACTGAAACACCCAACTCTAGAAGTACTGATCTAACCCATGACATTTACGCCGCAGTTTGAGCCATAGCCCTATATTCCGACTCAGCACTAGATCGAGCCACCACATTTTGTTTCTTGCTCCTCTAAGAAATAAGATTACCTCTCACAAAGACACAAAAACTTGTAGTAGACTTTTTGTCCTCTACAAACCCTGCATAATCAACATCACTATATGCTTCTATATCAACACCTTCTCCCTTTTTTAACCATAACCCCTTTCCTAGGGCTGATTTCAGGTATCTGACAATCATTAGAGCAGCGTCCCAATGAACTTTCCAGGGTTTCTCTATGAATTGACTTAGCTTATTCACAGCGAAGCTAATGTCAAGGCAAATGACAGTCAAATATAGAAGTTTTCCTATCAGAGATTTGTAAGATCTAGAGTCAAAAGCAATGTTATAAAAGGCGTAGCGTATCGCATATCAGTCAGGCCGACCTATACGCCGTATCGTAACATATCACAAACGTAGTGTAGCGTATCATAAAATTAATTTTTTAACTAAAAAATATTAAAAATCAGAAAAAAAAATATTAAAAATCTGAAAAAATAAAAAAAAGATCAAAAATCAAGAAAAGTGGTTTCAAATATAAAAAAGATGATCATACATAAGGAACATTCATGCGTATCGACAACACATTCAAAAATAAGAAATCAGAGATTCAAAATAACATAATAAGCATCCATCACAATTTTAAACTTGAAAATTTTATAGAATCTTAGGATTTGGAGTCTTAGGACTTGGAGTCTTTGGACTTAGATTACATCACAATTTCATAAGTTCAAAACATATAGTTATCATCTTTCATGATTCAACGATAATATCTCCCCAAATCGATGAATCCTCGGTTATTTTTTATAAAAATGGGCAAAATCTCTCCCTCCCACGTCTCTTGGAGTCTTTAAATACAAGAAGAAAGAGAGGGAGGAGTGTTTAAACTTTAAAAATTGTGATATTTTGTGTTTTTCCCTGTATCTTACGATACGGGCGATACGCTTACGATACACAAGCATATTGTGTATCGTAAGCGTATCGTATAGGTTTTGTAGACCTATACGATACGTATCGTACGATACATGTGCATATCGTACGATACAGATAACATTGGTCAAAAGGCTCTGATTCATCATCATGTATATGAATGCAAGGATTCATGGAAAGAGTGGCAGGTTTAGCCCCCAATAAACTTGTTTCCTGCAAAAGATCAAGAACATAATTTCTCTGAGATACTATACTACAACTTCTTTACTACTACGGGCCACCTCAATATCAAGGAAATAAATGAGTTGTCCAAGGTCTGTTGTGACAAAGTGTTTCTGTAGAAACTCTTTTGTTTGAGCTATCTCTTGATTACTATCCCTGGTGAGAACAATATCATCAACATAAACAATCAATATCACTATACCAGATGTACCTTACTTGATCAACAATGAGTGATCAAGTTGGGATCGACTAAAACCACACTTAGATAAGACCTCAGATAGCTTATGAAACCATGCACGGGGACTCTATTTAAGCCCATAAATAGCTTCTTTAATTTACATACCTTGTAACACTCCCCCTGTCGCTCAAAACCAGATGGTTGCTGCATATAGACAGTTTCAAAAAGATCGTCATATAGAAAAATATGTTTCACGTCTAGCTGAAATAAAGGTCACTCTCGTTGGACAACAAGAGATATAATAAGTCGAATAGTACCCAACTGAGTCACGGGAAAAAAAGTCTCAAAGAAGTCGACACCATAAGTCTGTGTATATCCTTAGTGACAAGACGTGACTTGAACCGTTCAACTGAATCATCAGAATGATACTTGATGGTGGAAACCCACTTAGAGCCAACCACATCACAGTGCTTCGGTGGATCCACCAATTCCCAAGTCTCTCGAGAGATAAGAGAATCCATTTCCTCCTGCATGTGCCGCCACCGTGAATCTAACAGGGCTTGATGGTGAGAAGAAGGGATCATGTGACTAGACGGAACTCGATCAAACTGCGCCAAACTTGTAATCAAATAGTCAGTGGAGACAGAATTAGAAATCGGGTGTAGTGTGCGCTATCGCTTGCCCTTACGAATAGCAATAGGGAGATCATCTGCAGAGTGTTCATCATTTAAACTTGAATCAGTCTTATCAGGTGGAGCTTACCTCTTCAGAAGACTTTGGTGGGTGGTTGGGGGAGGGACCGAGACGACAAGTGTAAACTAATGGAGGATCAAGGAAACATTCACTTGACATAGGTTGAGATGAAGGGATCAACTCTAGTGACACTGGTGGAATAGGAAGAGGAACCGGTATAGGCATCTCAGACATAGAAGAACTCGAAAAAAAATAAGGACGATACTCAAATAAGGTAACATCTGCACTGATGATGTCTTTCTTAGTCAGTGGATCAAAGCACTTATATCCTTTTTTATTAGCTAAGCAGCCAATAAATACACATTTGATGGCTTGGGCAGCAAGTTTGTTTTTATTTGGGCCTAGGATATGTGCAAAGCAGATGCATCCAAATACTTTGGGAGGTAAACAAAATAATGATCGGTTTGCATATAACATTTAAATGGGAATACGTTCTTTGTTGGTTGAAGAGGGTAATCTGTTAATGAGGTAGCACACAGTAAGATTAGGATCACCCCAAAAACATGCAGGCATGTGAGAATGTAGCATGAGGGTATGAGCCACATTTAGGAGTTGCCGATGTTTACATTTGATAAGATGTTGGATCTAATCTAATCCAGGTCCAACACGTCTACTGATTCAAATCCAACACGTCTAACCATGTCTGGATGCATTTATCAAGGCAGGGTTATGATTGTAATTTCTGTAATTTTTTATTCTAGACTCTATGTTATTGTGTTGCTTCACTCTAGGCTCTAGATTATTGTGATTGTTTCATTCTAGATTCTTGTAAAATGTGTAGAGGAATCACTATATAAATGGGTTGTGTGAGAATGTAAATCTCACCTCCCTTCCTCATTTCTCTTTTCCTGTTCTCTCTCTTATCTTTCCTTTGCTGAATCTGAACGTGGGTTATACTTCGACACCCAAAATCTAGCATGGTATCAAGGTCTGGCTGGTTCTACCAAGGAGAATGTTTGAACAGACTTGAAATCTCCTGGTTGGTTTTCTCTTATACCCCATCTAACATTCTGCTCCTAATCCTTCATCTATCTTGACAACACTCTGATATTTCTATTAGTATATATCTACGTTGATAGATATATAATTTATCATGGATATTCTCTCCCAATCCAGTATGTCCTCCAACTTTTTGCCACACCTTATTTCTGAAAAACTAACCACTCCAACTACCTTACTTGGAAAAGGCAGATCACTCCTTTCATAAGGATTCAGGATCTGTACGGACATCTTGATGGCTCCATTTCAATCCCACCACAACTCATTCAACAAGAGGTTAAGAATGAGAGAGGAGAGACAATTTCCACTCAGGAAATTCATAAGCCCCAATTTATAACATGGATGAAATGAGATCAAAGTCTTGTTGCGTATATCACATCAACGCTCTCTCAAGAAGTGTTGATTTCTCTTTTTGATGACTGTACAGCAGGAGAGTTATGGATCAGTTTTGCTGAAATCTATTCTCAAATTTCAGATGCAGGTATTCTATTTTTGAAGAAAGAATTTCAAAATCTTAGCAAAGGGTCAATGTCGATTATGGAATATTTGGGACGTCTTAAAGGGATAGCTGATCAGTTGGGAGTTGCTGGATATGTTGTTTCTGACAAAGAAAAAGTCGAGCAAACCCTTAGCAGCCTTGGACTCGATTTTTATGCCTTCACTACTGCTCTTGAAGTTTTGCCTATCTTGGCCACCTTCAATGAACTTCAGGGCAAGCTGCTTCAACATGAAATGAACATGAAACAATTGATGGGAGAAACAAAGCAAGGTGATGCTCACAATGTTTTAGTTATGAAAGTTGTTGTAGGTTATAGAAAAGGAAATGGGGCTCATTAAGGAGGCATGAATCGTGGGCATGATGAACAAAATGACAAAGGTATTCTGCCAACGCCAAGTGTTACAAGAACATTTCAAACTAATACCACAAAAAAAGGTGCCAACGTGTTTCCAATGTAACAAGAAGGGTCACATCAAAGCAAATTGCTGGTTCAATCCACAAAACAGAGGCAATAACCATGAAGTTGAACACAATATCAAACTCCCACCAGCCGATGTACAACAAATACTTATGACTGCCCTATCCAAGATGACAGTGAAACAAAATGATCAAGGCGAATGGTATTTGGATTCAGGTGCTGCTACTCATGTAACTGGAAATGCTGGTAAGTTACATGACCTTTTTCTTAAAAACATCACCATTTCCACTATCTTTGTCAAATGTTGCCCTTGCTCCAAATATCAAAATGAATATTATTTCCATTTCTAAACTTGTAGATGATACAAACTCATCTATTGAATTTACTTCTTCTTCTGTGTATGTCAAGGATCTTCTAACAAAGAAAACATTCGCTGAAGGGGAACGCCAAGGAAATATGTATGTCTCCAAGGAAAATCCTTATTTCTTGCAGTTCTCTTCAAGTCCAGCTCAATTGACATGTTTTCCTTCCAACGCACCTTCACAAATTCCAAGTTCTAGTTGTCTCCAATCAAATGTCAGTAAGTCAAATTTATGGCATGGTCATATGGGACATTGTAGTCGTGGGCTTTTTGGAAAAACTTGCATCAGATAATCTCATTCCAAAATCCAGTCTATCCTTTGATTCCTATGACAAAAAATGTTCTAGTTGCGAACTATGTAAGAGTCATACACTTCCTTTTCATAATATCAATAAAAGAGCTTCTAAACCTTTTGAGATTGTCTATTCTGATGTATGGAGGCCAGCTCCTGTTGATTCCTTGTATGGCTCTCGCTATTATGTTGTGTTCATAGATTCTTATTCTCAATATACTTGGATTCACTTCATAAAACAAAAATCAAAAGTGTTTAGTATCTTTCGAGAATTTCATGCCATGATCCAAACATAGTTTTCATCTAAAGTCGTGCATTTCTATAGTGATGGTGGGAGAGAATATTCTTCACATGACTTTATTAACTTTTTACGAGAAAATGGGATAACTCGACAGATTTCATGTCCATGCACCCCACAACAAAATGGTGTAGCTGAACCGAACCATCATCACATCGTGGAAAGTGGTATGAGTATGATGCACGATAATAATACTCCTATTACTCTATGGACAGAGGCTTTTCACACTGTTGTACATATAATAAATCGTCTCCCCATGACAATTTTGGATTCAAAATCTCCTTACTTCACTCTTTTTGGTCGAAATTTAAACTATAATGACTTAAGGGTTTTCGGATGTGTGTGCTCACATTGACTCGTCACTGAGAAATAAATTTCAGAGTAATGCAATGCAGTGCTGGTTCGTTGGCTATGCAGATGATACAAAGGTTTCAGATGTTATGACCAACCATACGCATCAAAGTATCAAGAAATGTTGTGTTTGATGAACACAACTTTAACATTTCTGTTGAGAATTCTCAACCTGTAGAATCATATGATCATTGGGTAAGTGCTGAGTTATTTACAGGAGGTAGTCTAAAATCTCATCCACATGATGAGATAGGATCTTCACATATCACACAAATAGAAGGAAACAAAGAACTTGTTCCAGCTATGAAAGAAGGAGAAAACAATGCTTCATGTCGATTTTCAGGACAGGTTTACACTCGTCAGAAAAGAAGGGGAGATGGCAATCTGACCACTTCCCATGTTGAAGTCCATGATCAGCCTGTTAGAAGGTCTGTGCGAGTGCGACACCCCATTCATAAATGGGTAAGCTATGATAATCTTTCCTTAGATTTTCAGCTTTTTAGGTCTCAAGTTATAAAACAAGAAGAACCTACTTCTTTTGAGGAAGCATCCAAGTCGTTGCATTGGATCAAGGCAATGAATGAAGAAATAGATGCATTACATGAATGTGGGACATGGAAAGTTGTTCCTAAACCCAAAGAAAAGAATGTAGTAGGATCAAAATGGATTTATAAAGTTAAATATAAACTTGATGGGAGTGTGGAAAGATACAACGCAAGATTGGTGACACTTGGCTTCACACAACAATATGGAGAAGATTATGATGAGACATTCAGCCCTGTGATCAAAATGGGAACAATCCGTGTGATTATATCATTGGCAGTTGAATATGGATGGAGACTACATCAAATGGACGTGAAGAATGCTTTTCTTCATGGTGACTTGAGGAAGGAAGTATATATGGAACAACCTCCAAGATATACGAAATGAGACTCTCAAGCATGTGTTTGTGAACTAAGAAAATCTATTTATGGACTCAAACAGGCCTCACGCTCTTGGTTTGATAGTTTCTCCTACAATATTCAAGAATGTGGTTTTCAGAGATGTCCTCTAGATCACTCTCTTTTCATTTATCGAAAGGAAAACATATTTACTTTACTTCTTATATATGTTGATGATATTGTTATCACATGCAATTCAGAAAAACACATAGAAGAAGCTAAAGTTTTGATTAAGCAAAACGTCAAAATCAAACAGCTTAGTGATTTATGATTTTTTCTTGGAGTGGAGATTGATAGGCGCAATAATCGCCTCACATTGACACAACAGAAATACACGTTGGATCTGCTGAAAAAGACAGGTATGTCTGATTGTAAGCCTGTTGGAACTCCTAGTGTTCTAAATCAAAGACTAAGTGCTTAGAATGGGGAGTAATATGAAGATCCTACACAATATCGAAGTCATGTTGGGGCACATCAATATCTTACATTCACTAGACCAGATATTATATATGTTGTGAATCAAGTATTTCAATTTATGCATTCACCTAGAGATACTTGTTAGATTGTATGTATTTCTTCTATACATATACATATATGTATATATATTACATATATTAGTCTTCTAATATGTGTCTTATATATATATATATATATATATATATATATATATATATATATATATATATATATAGATATAGTTTATAGGTTTGGGTACTTAGGACATCTATGTATTTTTCACCTTTTTTCATGTCTTGTCTTTTTTCTATATTTTTTCATTTTTACCCTTGCCCTTTTCTCTTTTTATCCAAAAGGACTCAAGGGGACTAGTATTTCCAGCCGTTGAAGCCAGCTTCCAACGGCTAGTCCTCTCCACCCTCTTGCTCACTCTCTATAAATTGTGTACATTCCCTTGTGTTCGAGTAATGGCTTTTTAGCCTCTCCTTGTACTACTTTATTGAAGATCAATATATTTTCTTTGCTCAAGTTTGAGGATTCTTGTGTTGAGGTTGGAAGGCTCAAGAGTACATCTCTTGAAGTATTTGCCTTGCCTTTTGTTGATAGATCGTATGCTTTGGGTCTGGATCCATACCCGACTCGTCTTGTAGCCCGTGTTGGGCACTACTTAAGTCATGACTTTCAATACTCACATGGATGTTTTCAAAAGAATATTAAGATATCTAAAAGGGGCAGCAAGAGATGGCTTAGTTTATGGTAAGAGTAGAAATATAACTGTTGGACATCAACTTATGACATTCACAGAGCAAATTGGGCTGGAAATCCCAATCAAAGAAAGTCTATTTCTGGTTTTTGTATTTTCATTAGACCTTACTGAAGTACCCATGTAACTTAGCCTGGTAAGGGGGACAAGACGGCTGAGACAAGTCAACGAGTTGACTCAGTGAGTTGTAAAACATTGCTAACTATGTAGTTGAGAAATAGAATAGGAAGAAGATGAAGGTAACATCCACAAAACTTAATTAACTTTGGACATCGGCTAGAAGAGAAACAAAAATTGATTATCAGAGATGATGCCTAAAAAAGGAAAAAAAAAAGAAGTAGATTGGGGTGGAATAAGCAAAATCTATAAGTGAATCAAAATAGAATAGAGAACAGAAGAAGGTAGGAGAAGATGTCAAGCATATTGAGATAAGAAAAACAAAGAGATGCAGAAGCAAAAAGAAGTTTAGGACAACAACCAGAAAAGAATAAAGCATTGTATTAAGAAAAAAACCAAAAGTCGATGAGGAAAAAAATAAACCCAAAACCATTAACTTGGAAGCAGGTGCCAGTTCTTCAGCATCACACCTTCCGGAGTAGACTCCCTCTAATCTATGGCTCTGATACCATATTAGAACTTGATGTCCAGATAAGTTAACCTTGAGGAAGAATTGAAGGGAGAAAGGATTTCTTCAGAAGCATGTTGGCAGCCTCAGAGCCATAGGCATGCCCTAATCTCAACAAGTATAAACAGATATTGCACAAAACTTAAAAATTACGGAAGTTGCAAAGTAATATGTATAGCCCTGTGCACTTGCAGGGTCTTATATGAACAATATAATACATGATTTGGATCCAATCCAAATCCAAAATGTTACATACTTCATTTTTTTTTCCATGAGCTTTACGTTGCCTAGCCATTGGAATAATAGTTCATCTCCTAAACTCCTACAGCTAGGCGATGACCTGAACCTAGGCTAGCCAGGCACGTTCTTCAGAACATGTATGAAAGAATGGTCAAGATACAACTACGTTAACTGGTAAGTTAAGCAGTTAGCTCTAGAAATAAAAATGACGGAGCTAAAAACAACCATGAAGTAAAAAAGTGAAGCACAAGAACATATCAACAGCTCATTTGTTCAATCAAATGAGTATGCTTCAAGAATGAGCATAGCAATGAGCACTATAAGAAGATCGTACATGATGTGCTTTGGGTCGTGCTCCATTACTGACCACTGCAAATAGAATCTTTTAAAGTATATAATAGCTGTAGCCTGCAAATATTCCGAAACTAATAATGAATACTTAGCTATAGACAAACCAAGTACAACTTTTGGGAAAAGAAATAACCTGAATTTTGTGTGGGAATCCAAAAGCACCACAAACTTCCTGAATTTTTTGCTCATAAAATATACGTATAAGTTGTTCTTCTTCCACAGTGAGAGGATCAGGAAGATTATGTCCTGCACAAATGGAAATAAATCATGTCCACATGCAAATGAAAAGTCTAAGGATACAAATTATAAAAAAATATTACAATCATGGAAATAAATCATGTCCACATGCAAATGAAACGTCTAAGGAGACAAATTATAGAAAACATTACAATCTAAATTCATTAGTAACACATTTTAGCAGTATCTACAGCTGAATAATCATTTAGACAGGATATACCATAAGTGGAAGAAGAAAAAAGAATTGGATCAAATGAGACAAGAAAAAAAGCAGTGATTTTAACATTTTCCCTTGAATCAACTTGTTGTTCTGGATATGAAATAGACCCATCAATATCCACTTCCAACCGAGTGGCTCCATACTTCACAAAAGCAAAACAACAAACTTAAGACCTATCAGCACCAAATATAAGCTGAAGCATGAAGGCAATGCAGCTAGATACTCTTTTGATGCATAAAAATCCAAGCCGTTAAGTTCAAACTTCAAAGTACAGCTTTTTCAAAAATAGTGGAAAGAAATCAGAAAATAACCAAAGCAAAAAAAAGAAAAAGACAATATTATGAAAAGAAAAACCAAAAAAGTGTCGTGCTTTTCTGTTCTTTCAGGTAAAAATCCTTATCAACATTTTCTGCAAGAAAATTAATAGAAAACTTAAATTTCATAATTTCTTCTGTTGTGTCTTATCTTTTTGATTTTTAATACCCAAAATTTTTCCTAAGGAATAAAAACTTGCTAACTAATACCCAAGAAAGACCTCACCAATAAAAACACGAAAGTGATATTTGTAGTAATGGTTCAAACACACTTAATGTTGCTAGATACTCTTTTGATGCATGAAACTTCATGTACATGTCACTATTAAAGCAAACAAGCCACGTAGAAAAACATGCATTCATATAGTTCTTCGTAACCATTTTCCATAGAGATCCCAAATATCAGGGTGAAAAAACACAAAAAGGAATTAACAGCATCATGTATATTTTGTTTGTATCACAGCCACAAATATCGCGATATTTTTTAAAATGCCACAATATTAACGAGAAAAATAAAGAAAACGATAAAAACGGGAAAATATTGTGATATATTGAAAAAAAACGTTAAAAATAAATTTATCATGATTTTATCGAAATTTTATCACGATTTTTTGCCCATTTTTCATTTATTCTTATTTCATTTTCTGTTTTAATTTTTTTCTAACCTTTGTTTCATTGTTTTATTTCATCTTGTTTTAGGTATTTAACATAACCTCCTAAATGCAATACAATGCCTATTAGTTTTTCATTTCTTGTATTTTTACCTAACATTTTGATTTTTTATGTTTTTAAAAAACTGAGATTTTCCCCAAAAAAACAACTTTGCTGATAAATACCCAAGAAAAACCTCGTTGATAAGAACCCGATAACGATATTTGTGCTAACATTTGTATATGTGGTAACATACTAACTAATGTAAAGTATGTATGTGATATTGTCCCTTGATAACTGCATAATGAGTTAAGGGAAAAACTAGACTAAACCAGACCTGAAGCAAAAGTAGCATGAGCTTGTGATCATTGGGGTTGTGATGAGATCCAACCCATCCCAAAGATTGGAATAGATTCATGGAACACTAGAAAGGTGCAGGAAAACAACATGTTTGACATTCAGAACAAACAAAAAAAAGTAAAAACCTATGTCACTAAAGCGTCTAGGCGTGGACTAGGCGTCAGTCCACACCTGTCGCCTTAGTCCATCACTTAGGGGATCTGTGAGGTGCTGGCACCTAGGCGCACCTAGGCTGGACTAGGCGCCAGTACGCCTAGTCCATAGGAAGGTATGTACCTATGATTTTATTGTATATAGTATATAATGCGTGTTATACTATATGTACAATCTTTTATACTCTATATTATATGTACAATCTGAACTAGTGTATTAGTGTATATAAAGTATGGTAAATTAATGTGTTATATGTGTATATTATATGTACAATCTGAGGCAATTTTTAAAATGACTCCATCTGCAGACGAATCTGTTATAATGTATATTATATGTACTGTTTTGTACAATCTACTATATGTACAGTTTGTTATAATGTATATTATATGGTACATATACAATCTGTTGTAACATATATTATCTGTACTGATTTTACACGATTTTTGTTTGAAATGATTAAAACGCAATAGACTATAAGGTCCTATATAAAATGGATTTCAAATCATAACAGGTTATACATTTATGTATACTAGAAGTCATATTTAGATTTTCATTGCAGTACTTTATCTAAAGAACCTGTTGTTTTAGTCTCAGAATGGTTTAGATATGTGTATGGAATTGGATTCTGACAGGATCTCATTCGAAGAAATGAAAGCACTATGTCCAGCATGTAAACAAGAGTGACATGTCTTCCTTTGTGTATCAAACTAAGGCATCGGCTAGAACAGAACCGAACAGTTTTTCAGTATGTAAAGAAGCTGGAAATGTACTGTTAGTCTGTCATGTAAACAAAAACACAACAGTTTTTCAAGTTTTACCTTTTTGGCTTTACTTACGAAGTGTAATCATTCAATTAGAACAGAACAGAATAGTTTTTCATGTTCCACTTTTTTGTAATATGCATGTTTGTGTTAGTGGTGATTGGCGCACCTGGAATATAAGCTTACAGTTCAGACGGTAATTACATAATTTTATTATGTAATAATTAACATAACTAAAAAAATTAATAAAAAAATTGGTTGTCTTGTTTTGCCTAGGCGCTGCCTGGCTCCCAGGCAGCACTTTGGCTCCTTGACAACATAGGAAAAAACATAAATCCCAGCCCTAAAAATTATGACAGAAACAGAACTCTAGAGAAGATAGGAAAAATAGTAGAATTGATGGAATTTTATCTTGTAAGGAGAAAATTCATTTGAATGGAGAAAAGTCTGAATTGAAGTGAAAAAAGAAATATGTGGGAAAGAGAAAAATGATTTTTGAAAAAAAAAATTGTACATTTACCTCAGAGGATGGCCATGAACGACCACCAAAGCATTGCATCAGGCCAGCTTGAATATGGCAATAAGATAGAGAAAAACCTTAAGTGCACCTCATGGCCCTAAAGAAGAGAAATGGTCTTCTTTAAACAAAAAGAAAGAGCCAGCAGGTTGGTTCTGAGTCTGAGCCCAGACAGAGTCTAAATCATACCAGGTATGGCTCTGGTACCCATATCCACCCACTAAAGTATCAAGACATGTATGGGACCCAGATCCATATACCCATGTGTTAATCGAACCAATTTCCCATATGTGAGCTAAAAATAACGTTTCTATGAAGTCTATGAGTAATTGCTAAGAATGAGGGGGGCACACCAGAAGAACCAATAACATTTTTACAGATTTGCCCCTGAAAATAATTGAATGTGCTACAACTTTCTTCTAGAATTCCAGGAATTCCTAGAGTTCAAATAGGACTTCCAAACCAGTAACCTGGTTCCCTAGGAACAATCATAAACATGCCTATAGCAAGTAGATTTTCTCTCATAAACTTCAATTTTGACTCATGCCAAGAAATTGGCCGTGAAGGTAAGAATGTCAAATACATTTCAGTGTTAGATTAATAAGATCAACGGGTCAGACTGAGATCAAATCTGAGCTTCACCAGATCCGACTTAACTGGATGAGACATAGTTCACATTAAAATCTTCTGTCAAGGCGGATTTAAATGCCTGACACTTGTTAATCTTCCTAAAATGGAAAAGAAACACATAATGAACATCAATAACAAATTAATGCACAAACATCAGTAGAAAAAAGTTAATGTCACAATAAACAATCCAAGTAAAGATATGTCAAGGCCATGGATTGCATGTATATGTATCCACAAGTCTACTGGAGTGTCAAAAACTAAAGGGAAATCCCCAATCAAAATCTGGTGCTTCTGACTGGGTGCAAATGCTGAAGCAGGTGGCTTCAACAGTCGCTTTGTGACCAAGTCCCACTTCCACAACAAAGTCTCATTGCTATGGTGCTATTTCTCCGCAAACGAAATGGAGAAAAAAAGGTGAAGCTACACTATGCCCAATAAGCATTTAAATGGAAACACATAATTAGCCAATATTTTTATTGTCACAGAACAGAAATATCAAAGGATGCTCTCTACAGGATTTTGTATTTTTAGTTGTGAAGGTTATCAAAGTCACCACAAAAATGTTTCACACCGAAAATTACAGAAATGAACAGATTAGAACCTTACTTGTTCAAGGGTCCTCACAGCTCTTTGATTAGTTGCTTGGTGCTTCTCTGCCTACAGGAAATATTTTTTGGAAAATTAATAATTAGAGGGAGACAAAAGAGAAAATCTGACCAATAATTTCATGAGAGCAACCAAACAGCACCTTCTGATCTATCATCCTCTGACAAACTAGACAGTGGAAAATTCACAAGTTTAGGAAGTTTTATTGTAACATTCGGCGTTTTCAGGTGAGGCGGATCGGGTCCAGACCCGGACCCGAACCCGTGGCGTGAAAGAGCCCGACGCGAGGGCTCTTCTCCCTCGCCTTTCCCTCTTTTCTCCCGTATACCGCCTGGGTGCTCTCGGGTCAGTGTAGAGAAGAAGGCGGAGGTGGTGCAGGCAGCGGTGTCAGCGACGGAGGCGGTTCCGGCGGCGAGCGGCGGCATCGGCGGCGGTGCTCCGGTAAGCCCAACCCCTTCTTCTCCTTCCTTCTTCTTCTTCTTTTCCCCCTTCGTTGCTCTCTGCTGTTTCCTTTTTTTTTTGTCCCGAACGCTCTCTCCCACCGACCCTCTCTTCTCTCTCGCCACTCGCCTTCCCCTTTTCTGCTGTCTCTCCCGCTCGACCCTCTCCTCACTCTCCCACCGACTCTCTCTTCTCTCCCGTCCTCTCACCTCACCGCCCTCTTTCTGTCCGAATCTCTCTCTATCTGTTTTCCCCTGCCTCGTGCCCTAGGGGAGCTCGTTCTCCCCATTTTCTCTAATCGTTCTTCCCCTTTGTCCCAATCGAGCATTCCTTCACTGTTTTCAGCTTGCTTTGCTAGGGTTCCAGCTAGGGGATTTGTCTTTCCCCTCATAACAGCGAGTAGGAGGCTTGGGAGGTGTTGACGACAGTGATTGGTGGCCGTTTGTCGATCGATCGAAGGCTTGGGGTGGCTGTCGGGAGGATTACAGCAGCTTGTACGGTTGTTTTGGGGTGAGCAAGGTTTAATTAAGCTTAAGTTGATGAATATTACCTTTTAGAACATGTATAACTATTGTTTAAGCATGTTAGAAGGTTGGATTGATGTATTAGGACGCATGTTAGCGATTTTGCTTGTTGGGGTAAGTGTAGGGTTGGTTTGGAAAGCGATGATTCATGTGTTATTGATCTTTTAAGCATGATGAGTTGATTTTAGATGCAATAGGGAAGCATGGTAGAGTGGGAGACGTTGTGGAAAAGCGTAGGACCGCCTTTGGAGAATGCTTGAAGCACCCTTGTTGTTGTGGGTGGAATGTGTAGTGGGAAGAGGACGTGCATGTTGGGAAGACGCCTCAACTAAAGGAAAGGTTATGTGAAATGCGTTAAGGATGGATTGATTGAAGCATTGTGGTTTTGACATTGGGTGGGAACGACAAGAAGTTGCGTAACGGCCTATTAGAGGACTTGTAGGTCGACACTACCCGTCGACACCCTCTTGAGGCAATGACACGTGCCTCAAGGATTTTGTTTTGTATTTGTTTGTATCTGTTTGAATTGAGTAGGTATCTAGTAGAAACCTTATTCTTGTTTATGTTTGCAGGTGCACCGGGCACGTCCCGTCGACCTTGAGTTCGTAGCTCGAGGAGTTTTGAAGGGTTTTGTGAGCGCGCCACAGGTATGGCGACATTCCAGGCAAATCCATGCCTGAGCAACTGTGTGATTGTGTGTTCCTAGGATCACGGGATCCTAAGATTGTAATGTGAAATGATTGAATGCCTTGTGAATGAGTACATGTATGTTTGTCTGATAATATGAATGGTTTTGAAAGGTTATTAGTAGTTGTTTTGAAAATACTACGCTTTTGCATATGCATGCTAGAATTGATAACTGTTTAGGACAGATGAGGCGGGGTATCGAGTCAAGTGTCTCCTCGACCCCAATTGTGCATTAGAAAGCATCATAGAATGATAACTGCATAGGACAGCTACGAGCCAACCGCAGATCGAGACTACTCTCTGTGGATTGGCTAAGTTTTTCAAATATGTGATTGATGTGAGGATTGATGTTATGATTGATATGAATGTGTATGTTGTTGCATGTGCATTGCCATGAGCAATGATGCAAATGGATGAAATAGAGGGTATTTGTACTCGTACTGTATGACGGCTAGCAATGACTCTTTCTGTATGTGTAGACCTCGTGTGGAGGCAATTGGAGGTGTGGGTGCATACGTAGAGTGCACCAACCTCATGAGTTAGCCAGTCAATTGTGAATGTGTTAATCTAATGTTAATAAAGGATGATTAAAAGATGAGAGGCCAGTGGGATGTGGCTATGTGATTGGGAGACGTCCCCTCTTGGTTTTGCCACTGGTCTCGCCTGTTCGGAGCACAGGCGGTGCAAGGCCCCAAGGTACTGTTGTGTGTTGTGCATGGAGCGTGGGCTCCCTCCTTCCCAACCTGGGTGTCCTAGGAAAGGTTGAGTATCTCTCCTTGGAATTCACACATCCATGGATGAGTGCTCTACCGCTGCAGCGGATGAAATGGATCCATACTGTTATGGGCCACCACGGGGGTTGTCTCTCGGCTGTAG